>CAVNYN010252766.1:2864-14019 GCA_963692815.1 Nyctanthes arbor-tristis
CCCCCCCCCCCCCCCCCCCCCCCCCCCCCCCCCCCCCCCCCCCCCCCCCCCCCCCCCCCCCCCCCCCCCCCCCCCCCCCCCCCCCCCCCCCCTTGTAAGTAAATGTGAAGGTTAAGGAGAAGAGTTAGTAGGCGAAAATTTCTGACTGCACTGAACAAAAATCTTGGCTACTCCACTATTCATCCCTATTGTCTGATACGATGTCGTTTTGCCCATCATTTCCTTTTTTTTTTGCATCATTATATAAATACATTCTACGACATCGGTTTTCATTCCCTCTCAGCCTCTCCAAATCCCTAATCTTTGCCGCTCCAATCCTCCACTATTCCTCTGTCTTCATTGCCATTTCTCATTGGTAGGTCGTAATTGTTGAGGCTTTGCAGCAGTAATGGGTATTCGAAGTAAATTCATGGGTGTTACCTCTCAATTGCTATGGATTCTCGCTCCCTATTTTAGTCTCCAACGATTTGGATGAGTTTTGAGGTATATGGTTTTCTCTTTTTATTCTTCTATCTCATACTTTCAACTTTTTCTACTGATGATTGGAAGATTTCCCTTAGGTATTTACCCATTTTTCATCACTAAAGTCGCTCTTTTCTGATCCAAGAAAAGTCCACAGATTGTTTTAGATGTTTTCCCCCTTATGATTTCGATTTGGGATGTGAGTCATCTGTCATGTGTTTTTCCTTTCTTTTCTTTTCCTCTTTCAAGTTTCTTGATTTTTGTTTTTGATTAAGTATGGTATGTTTCTTTTTTATTTTTACTCATAATATATATTTGGGTTTGTATTTTCCAGTTTTTATATTTTGATTGATTTGAATAGGGAAGCAAAATATCTATGCATCTGAGATCAAATTAATTGATTCTAATTAGTTGAGTTCTCGACTATTGGTTCAGTATGTTACCTGATTTGAACAGGGAAACAAAATCTGTACATAAGACCAAATTAGTTGATTCTAATTAGTTTAGTTCTCGACTATTGGTTCGGTTTCTTCAATTTATACCGTCTTGTGTATCTTTTCAACTATCTGTTGTTTCAAATTAATGTGAAGCTCATGGATATCATGTTGGATGTGGGCACGGGAAATACCATCCACAACAACAATATTAGATGCTTAGAAGATATCGAGAATCAAGATATCAACAGTTTTATCTAGAAATTAGGAGACCATATGTAGCTTTGATCATTAACGCAAGTATAGTAATGATCCATGATATATGCCATTTGCAAGGACATAAAGAAAAGATAGAGAGAGAGAGAGAGAGAGAGAGTGTGTGTGTTATTGAGAACAAGCTTTAATTTTTGAGTACTTGCCTTTATGTGAACCGATCTTGCAACCTGGTATTTTCGACTTTCTTCATCATTATGTAGAGAAGTTAATCATTAATTATTGAAGCATGGAAAGAAGAGGTGCAAATTTTTTCTGTATAAAAGCCAAAAGGGTAAAGAAGGAGCATTTGATTGGGGACTTTAGTTATGAATTTTGTTAAGAAACACGTTAACGACGAAGAAGTATTTTTCTAGCTCGTTATGCAACCACTTTTGGACTTATAGACTTCGTCATCTACTTTCTTGCATCATTTCTTTTTGCTATTCAATAACTCAAGGTATTGCCTCCTACCCCCACTTTACCATTGTACTTTAGGTTAGTTGACCTTACATAATTGATTTGAGTTCCATACTATGTATCAAGCATGTACGTTTGCAAGTGATAAACAAAAGAATTAAGACTATAGTGTTGTAACTTAGATAGAATTCATGGAAAGTTGTAGTTAAATTTGAAGATTATTAGAAGAAGAAGCTCAAGAGACGGGTACAAGAATGGAATTTCATACTTATTTATAGGATGCATTTCTTTTATGCCTGGAAGTTGGTGAGGAAGCTTTTGATATGTCATGGGATAATACTACCTATTGCATTTGTCTTTTGATGATAAGCATTATGGTTCAGTTGAATGATAAATCACATCAATATAGAAAAAAAAAATTATTTGCTATGTTTTAACAATGGATAGCCTTTTTGAGAGAACTTAGATTAAGTGAATTAATTTGATACATTTCTTCTACTAGAACAAAAATGAATATTTGAGAATGTTGTGAGTAAAAAGAAGGTCTACATTTACATCTCGATTATTTTGCAGCTTATTAGTGTATTGAAGGATGTTAGAAGTGGCACTTGAACGGCTTTACATGGCATGCACCCATAGTATTGTGTTCATAACTTGGTGGTTGGTTACCATCTTGATGTTTTTCCTTGTTTCAGTTGCATTGTTGATCTTTTCACCCTCGTTTGATCTTGGAATTGTATGCAATGACCACGGATGTTGACATATGCTCATTTAATAAGAACATGGCTATCATTTGATGCAAAAGTACTGCGCGATATGCAAATCAGTCTAAATATACATAGGGATGAAAGCTTGAAATGCTTCAAGTCCACGATCAGGAGTGATGAGTTAGCAAGGCTATGGAAAGATGCTGAAGGTGAGTTCAATATATTACCACCATGTTTTAAGAGTTGATTTATGTATTACTTATAATTGTAAAACATTGTAAATATGCTGCTAGATCACATCAATAAAGATTACATTGGGTTTTTTTTGCGTTATTTATTTATTTTTTGTGTCGTTTTAGACTTTTAGCACTATATATATATATGTATCCAATCCATTAAGGGTGAGACTTGTACATGCATAAAATCTATTTTCTAATGCTTTTATTCTCCTCCCCAATACTGCAATCCATTCTTCAAATTGCATTTCATAATAGATACGGTACGTGCCTTGTACAAGCTATCACTAGTATGTGAAAAAGTTTTCAGGAATGGCCCCCGTAGTATCCCTCATTGCAAATCGTAGCGGGTTGAAGACGATGATCTGCAATAAAAATAGCGAACCCAGTAAATAACTTATATATACGTAGGTTTTAAAGAAGTTTCTCAAATTTTAGATTAGTTTTCTTAATTTTTATTTTTCGTTCTATTTACTGTTCATCTTTTAGAATATTTGTAACATCCCGGAAAATTTTAAGCATGTAATCGTTATGTTAATAATGATTAAATATTTATTGGATTTTCATCAACTAAAAGGTTATAAGATTATTGAATTGAATTATATCAATTGTAAAGCACAAGACTATTACTCAAACGAATGCCTAAAATTTGGAATGGGGCTATTGATAACATAATTGTTATTTTAACAATCATTGAATTAAAATATGATTATTGACAACCTAATCGTTATTTTGACGATGATTAAATAATTGTTAGAATTGCACTAATTGAAAGATTACAAGATTTACCATTCGAATAAATATCAAGAACTAAAAAATGGTTATTGACAATGTGAATGTTATTTGATGACAATTGAATAAACACTTGGGTTTGCATCAATTATGTTACAAAGATTGCTACTCGAGTTTGGCGTTAAATGCCATAGTTGTATTTTGACGATGATTGAATAAATACTCGAGTTTGCTACGTTATATGATTGATAGTGATTGAATAACGACTCAACTTACATCAATTATGTTATATGATTAAAGATCGTTGCCTAAATGATGCGTAGAATGAAAATACAGTACTTGATTGGTATAACTCAAAGTATAGTCACTTAATTATAAATGACGTTAAGTAAAATGACTCAAGTAACATGAATCGAACTATCAGGACTTAATTATAAGGCAACACAAAGTATAAGGATTGCTCAAACAATTTTCCGCCAAGTGTACGACGCCATATTGCGCCACGTGTCATAGTTTGATTGGCGGAACTCAAAGATTTATCAAACACAATTAAATCCGCCAACTATAAATAGGGTTCAAGGGTAGAGAATTCTTCCAAGCTTTCTCCAAACCATTTCCCTTAGCCAAATTCGTCCAAATCTAGTAATGGTGGAGAAACTACCCTTAAAACCCATTAAAATACTTATTTGTCTATTGAAAAAAGCTCCTTGTCATATATAGATAGATTCTAACTTAAAAATTAACTTTGATTGGGGAATAACAAGACTTTGGAGGCACTTTTCTACGTTGAAATTATTAAAGTCATCTTTGAGAAATCAAAATGTGAGTAACTAATGCTTTGATTCCCTTTTTGCATTCATGATGTTTTGATACGATAAGCAAGATTTTAATTGAAGTATTCCATGAGACAAACATGGATTTGATGCATTGAAAAAAAGATTGATTTATTGCATTTGAATCACTAGTTGCTCTACCCATTTTGTATTGAATTGATTTGAATTGTTTCTCACACTATGACATATTCAATGATCCCGGGATAGGGAATATTAGTGTGGTGTTTGCTTTGAACAGGAACTTCAGTAACGGTCAACTGGGGTTAATTGTAGATCCACTTAATTGTACATGGCGATAATTGAATTGATTGAATTGATATGGCTCTTGTGCGCACCACAGGTAGCTGTTTAACTAGTGATAGGGCCCTCTTGTACATTGAAAAGCTTTGTACATTCAATGATCTTCTTGAAAATAAATCTTTCAATTGAAGAGTAAATCAAAGGGTTTTGTTACTTACTAAGTACTTCGTACTCACTCCCCCTTTACTATAATTTTTGTAGATGATTGAAGTTATAACATTTGAAAAGTAAGGCAAGCCAAACGTTAGAACATGCTCGCGAACAAGAGTATAATTATGCGTGTAGTGAAAATCTGTCTTTAAAGTGAGTACGAAAGCAATTATGAATTTAATACCTTTTGTATTAATAAATATGCTCACCTCTCTATAATATAGATATTTTTACGCTTTATATGGGCAATCCTTGTAATGCTTTGAAGCTTACATTTCAAAATAAAAGCTTTCTAATGATTTGGCATTCTTTGGTAAGTAATGAAATATTTCTATTAACACAACTTGTTGTGTTCTTTACATTTTATTAAAAAACTAAGTTTTACAGATTCTTTATAATATAACAACTTGTTATTTTGAATAATTAGCCTTACCGAGACAAAAATATTTTGTTCGTTTCATACATCATGTCTCTACTATTTGTATTGAAGTTTCTGCTAAGATATTTGTTAATTAATATAAGATATTCAACAATATTATAAAATTAGTAGGGGCATGACAATATCAGGATTTAAATATACTCCCTCCGTTCCATAAAAATAGTCCATATCATTTTTCATATAATTTAAGAAAGTCTAATTAGGGTGCGTTTGATTGTAAGTATGAAATTTACTTGAAAAGAAAATATTTTCTTATTAATTGAACTAGATTCTCACCCGTGTGTTGCACGGGATAATACTTTTCAAATTATTTAAAAAACAAATAATATGAAATTTTATAAGTTTTTTAAGTTAAATTAACGAAATACATATTAAGTTTAGAATATATTTAGAATTTGTATACCATATTTTAAGAAATTACAATTCACATATTACATATAATTTACTATTAATAAAATACTTTCATGGAAGAAAAATTAAAAAAATTACTTATTAGACAAAATTACCTTTATTTGTAATTAACAAATCACACTACGGACATTATGTTAGTGACAATTTATATACCACAAGATTCTCACCCGTACGTGCAACACGAGAATAATACATATCAAATTATTTGAAAAAAATAAACAATATGAAAGTTGATAAGTTTGTTTTTCTTTTCTTTCTTTCTTTCTTTATTTTTATTTTTATTTTTATTTTTATGGTGAATGATTGATGGGATTTGGTATGAGATTGATATTCAAATATTTCTTCTTAGAGTGTATTGATTTGACCCCATAATCGAATTTTATAAGGTTATGTTAACCAAATAATAATGTAAATTTGTTCTTATCATGTTAAGGTAACTATAATTTACAGCAAATTTTAACTCGATTGTTATCGTTAACACAAATAAATATTATTTTATTTTTAACACTAATTTAGATAAATTATATTGTAGAAACAATTATTAGTTGAGCCATGTAATGTGCTCTTCCGATCTTTTTATTCGAAACCAATAAAGGCAGACAACATGAAAATGATATATAAATTAATAATGCATAAAAGCAGTTATATGTTTTTTAAAGGAAATTAATTATAATTATTAGTACTAGATTCTCACCCGTGCGTTGCACGAAAAGATACCAAATCAAATTATATCTAATTATATTAGTATGAAATGTTAAGTAATGTATGATTAGCCACATTAAACTGTAATATTTTGATTATCTTTTTATTAATTAATAGTTGTTATGTGCTTACTTGATATGGAACATTATTAAGTGACATTAGTATAGATTGAAAAAAATAAAAAATAAAAAAAAAAACCAAACCCAATATCCACCGGTACCCGATCCCATTAAGATGGAGAATACCTAATTAAACGGGTAATTAGGTTGGAATAAGATAAAGAAAATCGACCCAACTTAATAATATGCCGGAGAAGGTCATCATAATTTTTACTCATACCCGACCTGTTTAACCATTTCTTGTAAAAAATAAAAATATTTACAAAAAATTCTAACGTTTTCAACTTATCAAGAAAATTTAGTAATTTCAATTGAAATTTTAGTTTATTGGTGTTAACACTATTTATTAAACAAAAAATGAAAATAAAAATATATAAATATATATAAATTGGCCAATAAATAAGCAATATGAGTTATCTGTACCAACCCGTCACCGACCTGTCCTTGATTTAAATGGGGATGAGAGAAAAAATTTTGATGGATAGGGTAACAGGCGTAGCATACCCGATGCCGACCCGACATATTGTGGTTCTTATATATTAGGAAATTAAACATTTTATTTTATTTTTCTCTGTAACTATTTTTCTCTTTTATTATATACAAAGAAGTAACATAATAACATGACTCGATTTAAAAGCATATTAAAATAATTAAAAATTAATGCATGAGCTAAAAAGGAAATACTCTAATATAAATTACGAAATACTTCCAAGATAAGATATATATAATATTAAAAATTTTGAATTAAAAAGTAAAAAACTTTGAATATAAATTAATCCTTAAAATTAAATCCTATCCATTGACCAACAATTTTAAATACAGCAAGATTATTATAAAACCAGAATTTTGTCTTGAATATATAAGAGGATAAGGGAAAATTAAATTAGAACAATCAAATCTAAGTAAATCAAAATACTTCTTAGATAAGATAATATAAGATATATATATATAATATTAAAAATTTTTAATTAAAAAATTAAAAAACATTGAATATAAATTAATCCATAAAATTAGATCTTATCCGTCAATCAATAATTTTAAATACAGTCAGATTATCATAAAACCATAATCTTGTCTTGAATATAGAAGAAGATAAGGGAAAATTAAATGAGAACAACCAAGTATAATTAAATCAATTTAAATTGAAACAGTAAAGATATAGATGACAGCAAAAATTACAACAACGAAGTTAAAAAGTCTAAAATATCCCTCCAAAGTGTAGTTTTTGAGGGAAATTTTGGTACAACTGTAGCGCAACTACTTTATATATATATATATATTCGAACCAAGAAAAAATAAAAAAAAAGTACAATTATAATTTTTATTTAACTTAAAACTAAAAATATAAATGTTTAATTTTTTATAATTATAAACTACGAATTTCGAGGATATATACACTTATCCATCAGTTAGATTAGATAATTGGATAATCAAATTTATCAATTATTTAAAAAATTAAATGATGATAAAAAATTTTTTAAATTTTGAAAAATTTAAAATACCACACAAGTTACCGCAATGTAATATAAAATATCGAAAAAGAGTATACTAACAAACTTTTGGCGGGAGAACTACAGTACAAATGTACCGCATACTAATCTATATATATTAGTATGCGGTACCTTTGTACTAATCTATATATATAGATTAGTACGCGGTACCTTTATACAGTAATTTTTCCGCCAAAACTGTCTCAAGTGAGGACATTTTAGACATTTTTTACATGTTAGATAGATTCTGCGGTTCATTATAAATTAATATTTCTCTATTTTTTTAATTAGTTAGGAATTATGATACTTATCTATTCTTATTCTTATCTTCAAATATTTTGATTAAATATTTTGTTGGATGTATCTTATCTTCTTAAATATTTGGTTAGATTAATTTATATTTAATGTTTTTTTAATTTTTTAATTTAAATTTTTTTAATATGCATATCTTATCTAAGAAGTATTTAGTAATTTGTATTAAACTATTTAATCTTTAGCTGATGCATTAATTTTTAATTATTGTTTATATGCTTTTATATTGAGTCGTTAATTATTACGTTTACTTCTTTTGTATATGACAAATATAATTTAATTAATATTTCATAGTTTACAAAATTCACAGTACAGTCAAAGAGAAAAATAAAATGTTTAATTTTCTGAGATATAAGAATGACAAGGGATTGGGTCGGGATCGGATATGCTACACCTGTTAACGTAAATATCAATTTTTTTCTCATCCCTACTTAAATCGGAGACGGGTCAAGGAAGAGTTAATACATGCAATTCATATTACCCATTTATTAGCTAATTGAAATATATTTATATATTTCTATTTTCATTTTTTGTTTATTAAATAGTATTCTAAATATTAAAATTACAATTGAAATTACTGAGCTTTCTTGATAAGTTTTATTATCTTTTTACTTTTTAAACCATTAAAGTTTTTAGTAAATATTTTTATTTTTTGTCCAAAAAAGGGTAAATAGGCCGGATATGAGTAAAAATTATCATACCCTTCCTCGGTACATTGTTTAGTCAAGTCGGATTTTTTTTATCTCATCTCTGTCTGAATTACCTATTTAGTCGGCTACTTTTTATCTTAGCAGGATCGGGTACCCGTGGATATCGAGTTTGTCGGGCCTTTTTGCAACTCCTATTAAAGTCATTTAATAACATTTCATATCGAGTAATCACATAGTAACTATTAGTTAATAGTAAGATAATCAAAACATTATAGTCCAATATGATTAATTATACATTACTTAACATTTCGTACTAATGTTAGATATAATTTGATTTGGTATCTTCTCATGCAACACACGAGTGATAATCTAGTTCCTTTAATTAATATATAGATTATCGATAATTGTATTCTACAGAAAATAAATTGCAAAGTGTTTGATTGAAAATGAAATTTCAGAGAAAACGTGTGAATTACCTAGAAAGCAAAAAAGTTACACCCCATAGAAAAATATTTTCCTTGATTTTGAGGAAAATGTGGTCCAAAAGTTGAAAAATGTCTTCCCGCAAAAAAAAAAATGTCAATCAAACACACAAAAATAGAAATTTAAGTGGAAAAAGTCATTTTCCGTGGAAAAAGTTATTTTCCATGGAAAATCTTTGGTAATAAAACACACTCTTAATATTTTCTGAAAAATGAAATTTATGAATATTTTTCCTAATATATACCCTTTCATTTAATTGTTATTTAACTTTATTAGTTCTTATTTGTTAATATTTGTTAATATCAATGTATATTAAATATAAACACATAAAAAAATTAGAAAACCAACTAACAAAAGTGGACAATAATTTAGGACAAAAAAAAAAAGAAAACTGAGACTATTTTTATGGGATAGAGTGAGTGTATTTTTTCAGTTGTGTTATTAATATGTGGGTATTCCTTTCGAGAAAGGAAAAAAAAGATTAATGCGTGGGTATTGCGATAAATAATTATGAATTATTTTTCTCCTGTATTGCACATGAGAGAAACTAGTATATAGATACATAGATTATGTTTCAAACTATATCAACATGTTATTATTATATAGTAAGTTAAATCAAGTGGTTTTTTATTCATATATTTAATTTCACTTATCATTTAATTTCACATTGATTTTCCTTCTAAGCTAATATTAAGCACAACTGATACTACATAATATTACCTGGTTGCAAAGTGAAGAGAAAAGTATTAATATTGTTTTTATGTTATGGATATTCATTTTTTAAATATTTTTAGAATAATGATAGTTTATATAATTTTAACTTTTTTTGACAACCACTTAACAATTCTTTGTTGAGTATTTATTGTTATTAGTTATTGCTATGATACAAAGGGAATATATGAGAGCAGATCGAAATTCCCACCCCTTCAGGTATAATTAAAAAAAAAAAAAAAAAAGAAAGAAAGGAAGGAAGGAAGAGGGGAAAAAAAACCAACAACAAATATTTCGTACTGGGGCCACATAAATTTAGCCATTTTTATATTTTACCCCCACATAATCAACAACTGTCCTGTGGGGGGGGAATTATTCTTGCACACTTGCTTTATTCCACCAAGTTTGGAGTCCTGATCTCCTCCCAGAGTCTGGAGGGGTAGTCTGGTGGGATACCCCGCCAGACTCTGATGTGACACGCTGGCGTGGCATGCCGCTGTGCAATAAAAAAATTTTGAAAACTCATTTATTTCAGAAACACCGCGCAGGCCATCTCTCTCTCTCTCCAAAGTCCAAACCCTCGAGCGCTCTCTCTCCATCTAAAGGCCGCCACTTCACAACCGACCACAACAACCGGCGTTTCTGGCGACGAGAAGCAGCCAGACTGAATATCCTCTCAAAACCCCAAATCGTTACCTGCAAACGACATCTCTCTCTCACTCTTAACCTACCGTTGAGCTCTCTCTGTCCACTGGAAAGCAGAAGCCCTTCAAGTCGCCGCCGCCGAAGTCGATTGTCCCCAGCCGGCGTCTGGTAAACAGTGAGGACTAAGCAAAGTGGCCGGATAGAACAAAATCACTCTGTAGCGAGCTCAACAGTGGGTCACAGTGGTCGGCCTTGTAATTTGGCTTGAAGTTATGGAAGTTACCTACTTCCATAAATGGCGGTCTTGTAAATTGGCAGTGCCTCTGCCTTTTTTTTTTTAAATTTATTTCTGTATGCTTGTGAAAGGGGATTGGAAATGGAGAATGCAATGGCTACTTACATCCATTTTTTTTTAAATTTATTGTTGTGCTTTGCTCTGCACTTTTGGATTTTATTTTTTAATTTATCGCTTGCGATTTGGGATTGGAAATGGCGAATGCAATGGCTTGTTGGTTTGAGCGTGAGGATTTGGGGTGGGTTGCCCTAGGGTTGGGATTCTCCGTTGGTTGTGTGCAAGCCGTCCGGCAGATCGGAAGAGCGTCGTGTAGATGTGGTAAGTCGACCAGAGAGGGAGACCCGGCGCGCGAGAGAGAGAGAAAGAGAGAGA
>CAVNYN010252768.1:0-18250 GCA_963692815.1 Nyctanthes arbor-tristis
GATAAGCCTGATCATAGCACTACCAACTGGGTCATCCATTTTAATCCACACAATTGAACCTGTCTCTGATACCACTGTTGGGAATTTAATCAATTTCCCTAAACCCGTGTGATTAAAATAGGCAATCAATATATCAAACAATAATATATGTGCGGAAACTTAAATAACACCAGGAATTATTTAACGTCGTAAAACCCTCCAATGAGAAGGGAAAATCGACGGGACAAACCGACAACTCCACTATCACCAAATAATAATGGGAATACAATGTTTATCCTCTCAAGATTATCGCCCTAAATCAAGAGGTAATCACACACTATCACAATCACAATCACGCAACACCGTCAATAACAATATTCTTGGCACCACAAATGACTCATCTAATAATAGATGAAACTCAATAATCAACAATAAGAGATGAAAAATATCACCTAACTCGTTCTAAGAATTAACTTGAAGAAACCACCACTTAAAGAAGACGAATACCAAATCAAATGTCGAAGAATCTCGTTCCAAGCAACCAAGAAAACTGCCTGAATTTTCCTCAATTTCGTTTTGATTTCCGTGCGTGAATGAATGTGAAATTTCAAATTTTCGGTTGACTTTTCTTTTTGCCTTTTTTCAGCCTTGCCTCATCTCCTGTGCATTTTTTTCCTTTCTCTGTTTCCGTTTCCTTGTGTTCCGCGTTCAGCCCTCTTGTTTCAACATATATATATATATATATATATATTAAACAAAACTAAATTCTAATAGGTTTAGAATTTCGTGTCCCTCAAGATTTCTAATTTTTATTCAGTCAAATTATATAATTCATCCTCTAACTTATATCTTGTGTTTAAGTTGGGTATCATCATGGGCTGGACCCGCCCAATACACGCTTCTACTTTACGCGAGATCAAGTCGCTCTTGGCAAATACAGATACTAGAACTTGTAGTTTTATTCGCCGTGAGGTAAATAATGCTGCCCCTACTGTTGCCACATTTTCATTATCACATAATTTCCTTTGTAACTATGTGGACATGGTTCCTTTATTTTTGCAATGGGCAATTCGCCACGATCAATAAAATAACTAAATTTCCTTTCAAAAAAAAACTTATGTCTAAACACACTTTTTAACATACACAAGCTACCAACAATTGATGGTAAAATTTGCTGTAAAATCAAATGTTGAACGATATTGATAAAAGTAAATCCATTTCGATTTCGCAAATGTAAAATTTGACTTAGTCGTTGCACGTTTAATTGGTCCTTAATTTAAGGAACTTTTCATATTTGTCTATTTTGAGATTTAAAAAGGAGCACCCAAATTATTTCCTGGTCGGTTGGAACTCGGAAGGAACATGACAGGAAGGGAACCTCTACATGCTTAATTAACTTTAAGCTAAACCGCACTTGAATACTCATAGGAAAAATGACAACCAGAATATATACTTAAATTTGTTAAGTTTTGGGTCCTTATTTGTTGAATTATATTCACGAAGTGTATTATGCAATTTAATTAAGTTGGACTTTGCAAAGGATTGAAGAGTCGTAGCCATTGCGGCTGGTATCAAGGAGAACCAGCCCTGAAGGTAATTGACCAAAGCATTCGCTTAGGACCTCCAGTTATAACACGTCGAAAATTTTATAGTCGAGCTTTTTGAAATATATGTCCAAAACAAAGAATAAAAGTAATGCGTATATAATTTTATCATAAATTACTTAGTAGCCTAGTGGTAAAGTTATACAATTTAGTCTCCATCTTGAATTATAGGTCAAAGATTCAAATTCTTATATCTACAAATTTGATTTTTTTTTAAGGGGCCAATTTAAATTTTCATTTTTTTATATTTAATAATACTTACAGTTCTTGTAATTTTTTTTAAATTTCAAATACCAAATATTAAATTTGTAGTATAATTTTATACAAGAATAGAGCTCTCTTAATGTTTTAGTAATGTATATGTACATTAAAAATGATAAAATATAATCAAATGTCTTACAAATTGACAAATATTAAAGCCTATTGAGATGAAAATTTCTTTGAATATTATTAAAACGTTTACTTATTTTGCTTACCTATTTAATATGAAATTTAAATATTCAAAGTTTAAACCGTTAAAATCGTGTTTAATTTGAAGTTTTTTTAAAAAGGACCTCCATTTAAATTTCGCATAGGGCCCCCGAAATCTATAGACTGGCCATGGTATGAAGATGGAGGGAGTAGATGCATGATGTCTGTTGATGTGTTATTTGTCGTGATTCCAACACAACGATTTTGTCCGCTTTAAGGTTTACGTGCTTACGCGCAGTTTATAAATTCCGCTAATGGTAGCACGAATCAACCTTAAAACCATAAGACTTATGAGGCCAAGGTATCGACTCTTAGAGGGATGTAATTTCCTCATAGAATTTACAGAAACGTGAGAGAAAAATGACAAAATTGTCATGCTGGCTTCGTCACAAAAGGACTCGTCAATAGTCTCCACGTGGGAGATGTTAAAGTTATAGAGCCAAATTGACCCTTAAGATAACTAGGAGGCCGGCATTTTACATTATATTCGAGGAAGGTATCTATATCTGTAAGATTAATAATAATGTAACAATGACCATCCACAAAATTTATGTATAAGCAGATACTAATATTTGAATTTTATAACTCCCTCTCAAAAATTTATGAATCATAACTGATGAGTTTAATTTTGGTATGTTGCTTCGGTAAGAGGTCGTCTTTTTTATAAAGCGCTCTCGGGCTGAACCTTAGTGGGCCTAAAAGTCGAGAACCTTCAAATAAGTGGGCTGATCGCTCAATTAGGAGTAGCCGTATCAATAACTTTAAAGGAAATTATCACAAATAATTTCTAGCCCTTATCTTACGTTGCTAAAAATATATGAATCTTTATAACCATATGAGAAATTATCGCAAATAATTCCCAGCCCTTAACTTAAGTTGCTTTCTCTATATTGGTCTTTACATTCATTTCATGCAAAACTAATCATGAATTTCTGCGTTGTATCCAAATGTTCATTTTGTGACTTGACGGATTCCATTAAACCAACTATTGGAGATATCATTCGTGCCAACCAAAACATAAACATAAAAGGTTAAGAAAAGATATATGGTGTCGATGTTAACCATTTTATAAATACCCAAGGAGTTCAGTTAAAAGTATATATACGTGGAATAAAGTACGCGTATGCAATGGAATCTTGCTCGATTTGACCTTGATCTTGTTTTATAAAAGAATGGGGCTGAAACACCAGTTCGTTCCGTTTTACTTAGGGTCAATTTCATATGTATTGTCCCCAACTTTTAGAGTTAGTATCAGTTAAGTTTCTAACTTTTTTCAACCTACTAGGTCCCTCACCTTTCATTAAATTACACATAAAATCAATTTTAACGGTTTCCGTCAATTTCACTATTAATTTCTTGAATAAATTACCATTTTGTCCTTTATTATTTTAAATTAATAAACAAAAATTTTGAAAATATGAAAATTCTAATTTAAAAAAAAAAAGAGGAAGTGGGCTGTCATTTCCGGCAGTCTTTTGCCATCCCCTTTGTGCTGCTGGAAATCGTAACAAAGGGCTGTCATTTCTAGAGCCAAGAGGGAGAGGGGAGGGCTTTGATGTCATTTCAGACAGCATAGAGGGGGAGACCCCCCCCCCCCCAAAGAAAAGGCTACCATTTCCGACAGCCTTTTGGGGATTTTTCCTTTAAAAAAATTAAAATATTTATTTTTTATTATATTTTAAAAAATTTTTGTTTCTTAATTTAAAATGATAAGTGATATAATCATAATTTACTCAAAGAGTTAATGATGAAATTGACGGAAACCGTTAAAAGAGACTCTGCGACTTAATGAAAGGTTGGGGACTCAATAGGTTGAAAATGAAGATTAGTGACTCAGCCAATACTAACCCCAAAAGCCGGGGAGATATGTGAAATTAACCCTTTACTTTATTGGAGCATAGAAAATATAGAAAAGATATGCTTTGAGGGGCCCCTCAGTGCTACGATTACCTGCAATATCCTCTATCAATATAAGTTGAAGGCAGCGAGATGCAGATTTGTAAATTCGATAAAATATTTTCCAATTCTTTTTTCTTTTTTAAATTAAGCACATTGGTCGCATTTCTTTTATATACTATATTTTATATATATATATATGTTCTTTTACACTAATAATAATTAATTAATGCAAACTAATTCATATAAATTTACAATGGCCTACTAAAGGTTGAAAGAGTACTCCCTCGTTAGTTTTTAGTTACTTTTTAACTTCTATGGAAAACATTTTACTTAGGGGATAAAAATTGTTTTTCAGAACAAATATATTTAAAAAATTTGTACTATTGAATTCAAATTCCATTTTTATTTTTCTATAAAACACTCAAAGATGAGTTTTCATCGGAAATAACTTCAATCAAACACAAACATTACTGCATGGAGAATACCGGAGAATGATATATATATATATATATACACACACATAGATTTAAACCATTTTGTGAATAATACATCGGTTATACTTTTGAAGTATTAATATTTGTTTTTGTTTTTTTTTTTTTTTTTTTGACACTCATGGTGTCCCTCGTGGATGCACGTATGCAAGTCACGTGAAATTTTAATATGGACTATCTAAAGGAAGAAAGATAACAAGATCACACATGCTACTTAAATTAATATCCTACATATATATAAGCCGCTAAGTGAATTTCACTGTGCATATTCAAATTGTACAACACTTAAAGCACAAAGTACCAGTAGGAAGACATTTTTGTGAGTTCCAATTTTGTCCCTCGTCATCTTCTCTTTTTTCTTTTTCAACCTTCTCTTTCAATAGACGCTTTTAGTACACCATGGCCATACTTTTGTAGCGCAGCACACCTTGCTTCTTCTTTCTTGCACTCCACCTCATATCTCTAATTCATGGCCACACAGTCTTGATGCTTTGCCTTCCCAAATTACATAGTGTTTTTCCTCAATTATTACGGAACTTTAAAAACCCATAACCCTCGTCTTTACTCCAATATACAGGTCCCTTTTTTGCCCCAATTTATACAAAATATAGGACCAAGAAAATTATTCACAATAGCAATATGAGATCCTGGACGCTACCCTCAATTTTTGGTTAAGAAATTTCACTCCTTTTCGAGAAAGTAGAAGACTCTAATATATCTTATGCTGAGTTTCTATTTGTGATTGAACTTTTGTACATGATTCCAGTGTGCAGTGCAATTTCTGCCGCAGTTTTTACCATCGTCTTCGACTCTATGATTTCTACTCATGAGTTGTCTACTTTTAGTCTTTCATCCTTGTTCCCCTTGATTTACCTTCCAAGATTTCTTTTTTTCATTTTTCTTTCTTTTGTGAAATTCACGGTATGATTAAACTTGCAAAGGGTTTCTTGGCTGTTGAATTGTATGTGCGTGCTCATATTATTTGGATTCAACTCACGAAAATCCTAGAGTGAGAGAATGAAGGGATAAAAGTGTCAAATTTGTAGGGAGTTTCTTCTTACCTATATTCTTTTGAAGGTCTTTGCACTTGGTCCATTTTACAGGATTTTTTTTAAATTTTGTGCCTCTAGATGAAGTACGCTTTTTTTTTTCTCCTTTTTTTGGGGGTTGAAGTTAAAGTATCTTACGTGAATGATGATTGAAGTTTTGATGTCGAAATAATGGTGAAGTTATTGCTTTGTTTATATTTTGGAGAGTTACTACTAGTATAGTTCAAGTACATACAGGAATCATTGACCCCGCCATTAATGAGAAAACATATGTCAAAATTGTATCTTGAATTCACATCAGTTATCTAAAGGTCGAATATTATTTTCATGGCCTAAATAATCTTTTATTAGGTTTATAACTCCTAGATTAGGAGATGGCGTATTGTAGCTTTGGCACATAAAGTATCTTTAGAGTTGCAGTGAACTAACCTTTACCCTTAATACCATGTTTCTTTGCGATTATAATGCAGTAATAACCATGGATAAATGTAGATTTGAAGAGAAAAGTTTAGGAACTCTTAATTAGTAAACTTCTATTGTGTTTTTCTCTAAATTCTATTCTTTTTTTTGTCCTTGGCATGGAAACAAAACAGGGGATGTTTATATATTCTAAACTATATATGTTAATAGAATTATCAATAGTTGTGTTTTCAACAAATTTACAATGTATGGTATTTTAGAAGCAATTAAGTAACCTCTTCTTTTCCGAGTTGGACAAATTACAAGAATGATAAAAATATGGTAAATTAGGTGGCATTCATCAGTTAAGAAAGCCCTTAGGCCAATTCTAAAGGGATACCAAGTTTTACTCAACTCATATCATAATATATTATGATTGTTTATGCAGTTTCTTTGTTGATGCTTAGAGATGCATTTATTTACTCTTGATAAGCATATTTGGCTGGCTATGTTGAGTGTAATCTAATGACCACTTATTTCTTTATCTCTATTTATGGATCCAACTGAAATTTTGCTAATTGTGGTAGGAATATTTTTCGGTACACTTTCTATTTAAATTTTCTTCCTCTATGAATATTGATGGCTTATAGAGGTGATTAATGAATTAGACCAGTGTGTGATTCTAGGCGAGAATGGACATATATGCACTTTGCATATGACACATTAAAGACAAGATAATACTCCTCTTCTAAATACCAATTTTCAAATCACTTCAAGTCCAAATTTTGTAGGTAGGTAGTTGTAAATTATTTTATCTAGAAAATGTGTTATAGTGCTAAATTTGGACTAGTATCCCACAGTGAATATTTAGAGTTAAAAGTTGACATGGTAAATTGCATATTGAGATTTCCATTGTTTGCATTAAGATGATAGAAAACTAGGAGCTCAATATCCTTGCTAATGATAAGTGGAGTGCTTCGATATTTATAGTTTTGTCCTTATACATGGTTTATCAAATTTATGTTTGATTAAGGTGGTGATTTTTTTATTTGTTAAGAGCACTACTATAGAATTGGACAAAAAAATAGACTTGCATGTCGGTTGTAGGGAAAACCAACCCGCAAAACACACGCCGTGGCAATTTTGAAAATAACAGCACTACAATGAATGTCGGTTGTTCGATCACAACCAACGGCCAAGGATGTTTCACCAACAGGCGTTGGTTGCGAGCCCGCAACCGACGGCCATTATTAGTAAATAGGCGTCGGTTCCATTATGGAACCGACACCAATGGAACCGACTCTTCATCTTTTGTCTTCCAATACGAAATTCATTTTGAATGAATTTTGAATTTTGGATGAATGGGCGTCGGTTCCTCAGGAGGAACCGACGCCCGTAGTAGTTCTCGTGAAAAGGTACGTCTATAGATATTTATATATATATATATATATATACACACCGCAGTTCTTATGCAACATCCACTTGGAGAACTTGTACTTCCAGAGCATTAGTTAGAATCAAACACAAAACCATCTTCTCCACTATATACTCACCTCGCCCAACCTCATTCTCTTCCAATATTAATCCTTTATCATCCCTAAGGTTGAAAATCCTTTCCCATGGAGCTCTTTACTACAATTGATTTGGTACCCCTTTTTTCCCTGTCTCTACTGTTTTTTTAGTTTACGTTTTGTTCCTTTAATTCATTTCACTACTAGAATATAAGGCAACCGCAATGGAAATTTCCGTTGGTGATCTTATGATTTTCGTTGGAATCCGTTGTTACCAATGGAATTTTGGCATTAGTAAATTCCGTTGGTAAAACCCCCACTGGTAATTTTTCCAACGGAATATTGTGTCATTGATAAATTACCAACAGAATGGCAACGACGTTTTTGTGTTGAAAATTACCAACTGAATGCCTGGCAATGACATTTCCAACGCCTTTTCTGTTGCAAATTACCAACAAAATTCCATTGATGTTGCCGTTGGTAATTTATTACAATCTTTAAAAAAAAAAAATAATAATAATAATTAAAAATGATTATTGCATTATTATATTTAATTATTAAAAATGAAAAGTAACATTCTATTGTATACAAGTCAACTAACAAATCTTATTAAAAAAAAAAAAAAAAGAACACTAGAAAATCAAAAATTCTGGGGAGAGTATTACTCTCCCCAGAATTCATATATACAAGTACAATACATAGAATCAAAAACTTTACAAATCAAACTAAATCAAAACTACTTGCTTCAAACTATGTCCATTTAAACTTCAGTGGAAGAGATGGTACTGCACAAAATACAAGAAAAAAACAGGTATTTACATCCATCCACAAAATGGTTTAACCACAACATATCCTTCAAATAATATTATAATTATCTAAAACCCATATATAACGTGTTCCCAAAATTCTGGCATGAATAATAAATTTTGAAGCAAACTGGAAAATTGCTTTTCAGCACTCATGTTTTCTGTAGACGACTCTTGAAGACAATGCCAAATTCCTCCCCCACATACGTGCTTCATAATACCTATAGAAAAATATCATATCAATGCAAGTAAAAGCCCAAATCATCCAAATTACCATGGTGTACTTCTCTGCAAGTTACAATATACATAGAGAAAAACCCGCTAAAAACAAATCAAACTTGGTCTTTATTATTTTTAAATAACACTTAAGTAAATCTATAAAAACTTAGAAACTGAAGTAATAAAGCTTCAAATGACATTGTACACAAACAAACAAAAGAATATAGGAATTTGATAGAACTCGTAATCCGATATCGAAAATTTCAGTTATCATTGTCATTGGATTGAAAAACCTGAACCAATGGAAGGAAAGATTTTGGAAAGAAATAATCACAAAAGTGATCCAGTAGAACTTGCTTAAATTGTGGTTTAAGGTTAGGAGTTGTACATCGGGAGGAAGATCTAGAGCAAAACGACAAAGAAAACATGAGATCTCACCTTAAATGGTGATTTACAATTGCAGATGATACATAAGCGGCAGATCTGATGCGAATAACCAAAAATTACGCCATTACAGCTAAGATCCAAGCAACTGCTACCATATTCTCAAAAGCACCATTAGACCATTATATTTTATTAATGCTTCAATTGCCACAATCTGTAGAACACAGAGGTTTATATTCTAGCATAGCCACAAAAGATAAGGAAAAGAGGGCTTTGGGAGGAAACGGAAAGGAACCGGTGCAAGTGTTAGGCTAGTCTTTGGAAATTTGGGTATAAGATAGATATTTATTTGATTGACTAATAAAATAAATTTTAAGAAAAAAGGAACGAAAATTTTGGGAGAAAAGAGGGAATTTGAAAATTTTGGGAGTACCAAGAGGGAAGTGAAAATTTTAAGGTTGCCAACAAAATGACCCATTGGAGAATTAAGTTAGAGATATTTTATTAAAATTTTCTTTTATGTTTTTTCTATTTTAGCAATGGATTACTAACGGAACTTTGCTAATAGAATTATTCTTTTAGTAAATTCATTGGCACAAAATGTCCTTAACTTCAAGAATATAGATTTGAAATCTGTTGGAAAATTCATTGGTGATTTGTTGCTATTAGCGACCGAAAGCTTCCGCTGGTAAATTTCCATTGCTATTGCCTCACATTCTAGAGTGTTTCTTTCTGCTTAATTTATAGATTTAGAGGAAGTTCAAATAAGAATCGAAGAAGGATGCTAGTGTTATCTTTTGTTTCTTGCTCTTTTCTTTGGTTTTTACTTTAATTTGTTTCGTGAATCCTCTAATTTGCCTTTTTAGGGCTTAAGTTTCTGCCTTTTGTGCTAGTAGCATGCTTTTCCATATAATCTAATATATATTACTCTATATTGTGGTAAATGAAGTAGAATATAAATGAAATCGGCCCACATTATTCCAATTGTTTGTTTAAAGTACAATGTTTAAGGGGTGTCTCCACATAATTCATTCTTTAAATTTTGAATTTTCAATTTTGAAGTTGGCGGATCTAGAGGAGAACCACAGAAAAAAACAACAATAGGTGTCGGTTGTTCCTTTACAACCGACGCCTATTGTCTATTTTATTTATTTATTTTTTTTAAATTTGGCTTTAGGCGTCGGTCTTTGTGAAACAACCGACGCGTTTTCATCGTTACAACCGATGCCTATTGGACTTTTCTGTAGTAGTGGAGATGTGATTGAGCAAATTTGAGAATGCAATTGAAAACTCATGCAATATGCTAATATTTAATTTACCAAGGGTTAGCTGCAAAACGAATTCCATGGGTCATGGAGGTTCCATCATTGTTAAGGTTACAACCTTAAAGAGCAGAGCATCTGTGCTCTAATGAGAGTAAAGAATTTAAGATGCATTTCACAATGGTTCTTTCATAGGATCGGATAAAAAACAAGGCACTTGACCCTTTTTATTTTACATATTGTTGTCTGTTGAAAAGTTAAGTTAGAATCTTAAATAAATGCCCATGTGGACTTGTTTTAACTTGAGAGGAGGTTTTGGGATATTTCAGATCTCAGGTTCAAGTCTCAACAAATGTTTGAGTTTTTGTGGGTTTGGCGAACTTTATCTTGGTTTGGTTGGTTTATTAATTTGTTTATTGATTGGTTTATTGATATTATTCCTATGATTTTGATTTTAAATTGTATTGTAGTTTGTACTTTCAAAAGAAGAAGAATCTTATCTATACCTTTGTAACGTCTAATCTGTTCGGTGAATATGTTCTATGAGGTCAAGGCTCTCTCTTGGCCCATGATAAAATGGTAGTTGTTCCAATGAGCTGCAAAAGATGAAAAGGGTGAATGAATCAAGTGTTGTTGCTACATGGCATAATTCATTCTTGTCTAAAATGAAAGATGGAGTCACTCGATTATAGTGTTGCAGATGGGAATCTAATTATAAAATTGTAGCAATTAATGTCTTTTGTTATGCCATGTTTGTAAATGGTTGTAGGAAAATGTACTGAGTACAAAGCTTTGTGGTTATGATGGCTTTTATAAATTATTTCCTCACACAATTGTTACTAAAAGATTTTTAGATGATGAATTTATCTACTTACACATGAAAATCAAGATTCAATTACGGCTAATTTACGTGCAACGCACGTATCTACACTAGTCTTTTAAAAAAAACGCTTCTCTAATTTGTCTAAATTTTTGAGAGTACCCTTTTCATTTCCGATGCATACTTGACTAAAAAATTCCAAAGCTTCACCTTTCACAATGTCATATGATTTCCAATTTTATAAAAGTGATCCCTTCTCTTTGTGCCGGCCACAAAAAGTCGTCGCGGTAGATCTATAGTTACGACTTTTTGGCCTAGAGCGCTGACTGAACTCGTCGTTGTTGGCCTTCTTTGTTGCAGTGTGAGGAGGAGATAAAAAAAAGCCCAAATTGATGTGACAATGTCACGTTGCTTATAACTTGAAAATAATAATGACATTGATGTCACGTCTACAGAAAATTGATGGTTTTGTATCTCTTTTCTGGTTGGGAGAGCCTGGAAGGATATTAGTTATCTCCAATTCCATTATTTATTTATGCTTTTAATCAATTAGATTAAATCTTATTTATTACTTTCCATCCTTGAACTTTCTCATATAATATAAGTTAGTCCTTATGCTTTGACCAACTACCAAAGAAACCTAGTCTTAAAATATCACTACTATAGAATAGCACTTTAGTTGTGAAGGCGATACTATTGGCAGCGACGCACATAGTAAGGATAACGCGGGTCGGTTTTTAGGTGATGCCTAAAATGCACAGTAGGCATTGGTTCCTCCTTTGCAACCGACACCTACTCTCTCTCTCTCTCTCTCTCTCTCTCTCTCTCTCGTCTCTCGGGGCCTAGAATCAACCGCAATAGCCCGAGAAGGAAAAAAATAAATGCACAATAAATCAATTTTTGATTTTCCTAATTTATTTGCCTTGTTAACTTCATATTAATTTGCATAATAAACTTAATGTCTCTAGGTAATGTATCAACTTTCAAAAAAAATATTGGAAGAATTTTATCAAACATATAGTGTGCAACTATAAAAATCCATCAATTTCATGAATTTTAACAAAATCTTATATACCCATAATAATATATAAATATATTTAACAAGCCCAAGAAATTACATTCATAAACCAAAATCGACAAATTTCATGCTAACAAATTATACACAAACCCCAGAATCCTAATTCTTAAAATTTAGGCAAAATGTTCATACGCCAGAAATGGTTGCACCGCCGTTAGGTCGAATCGCCTCCGTTAGATTTTGGGAGTAGAAGGAAAAAAACTGAATTTGAGGATTTACATTCTAATGAGTTGTACAAGTACTGTTTTTAAATTTTGAATTTGATAGGAATAGGCCTTAGTTCTATACAATCAAGGAGCCAGCGCCTATTCTTTAGCGAGTGTATATACACGTAGGTTTCTACTAGAAACTTACATGTATTGGTCTTCCGATCTCGAAATTTTCAAAAATGCCACTATCTTTTCTTTGCGCATCGCTTTTTAACAAACTGACGTGTATTTCCTTTTTTTTTTCTATTTTGTTGTTGTGTATAACAATGGAGTTTTATATATGTTATATGTGTCTTTTTGTGAGGACGTCAGTCAGATCATTTTGTCCGTTTTGGGGCCTCGTGCTTTGAGTGGTATTCTCACGATTTTGTAAATTTTCTAAGGGAATCTCGTTCCTCATGAATTGACCACTAAACCTTGAGATCGGAAGAGGTATATGGTTCTAAAGGTGCTTCCTGGTGCCACCGCAAACGCGTGGACCCTAAAACGGACAAAATCGTTGCGTTCATGTTATCATAAAGTCTATGATGTCAAATTCTTAGGATGGATTCTTGAGGGACGCGGTTGAAATTTATAAAACAGTGATGAGGCAATCTAAGCGTGTATGTATAAAGTGGAGAAAATCGTAGTGTTGATGTCAGCACAAAAAGACACGTCCAGAATATAATTGGCTAACTCATCCAATGCAAAACTATCTCAATCCAATTAATAATACTATTTGGCTCATTTCTCTAATTGCATATGTAGTATAAGTCTTTAAGTTTTGATATGGAGACACCAAGTGTCTCGGTTACACTCATTGTATGTGGCGTATTCCATTCCATTAATTTACTTAGTCCTACCTGTGAATCCATGAAACTAGTAAAGGCAGTGTCTCCAGATCAAAATTGGTAAGTCTTCTACCTAATGCCAACTAACTGGCGTAAACTAATGAAAAAAACTATTAGTGTGTTTGGCAATTATTTATAAATGAGTTGTTATAAATGAGTTGTTATAAATTAGTTGTTAACTTACTATGTGGCATCATTTTATTTAGGTTTCTTTTATAAAAAGTAAAAGATGACGGCTTGATTTTTTGAAAAAAGTGGAACCAATAAAGTGACGTCAGATGGCAGTTTATAAATAAAGTTGTTTATAAACTTAGTTGTCATGTCTCTATATTGCCACATGTCCCTCCTTTATTGATTCACATCAAGTCTAGCTATTTATAGATGGAATCAGTCTATTTGCAAATAGGAGCCTGGTAATCACTCATGAAACTTAAGTGATCGCACCACTACTTGTGATTATTCACGCTACATAAGTATGATATTACTTTAACAAACTCATCAAGTACTCTATAATGAGTTATAAAGCAAAGGAATAATGATCAAGGTGACTTGTTCTAATGGTAAAAGAATCTCTTTATCAGGTTATTTGATTCGGATTCGAGTTATCATCTCTACTCTTACATTCCCAAATTGTATTCAAATAATAATGATGATGATGATGATGATGATGATGATGATGATGATGATGATGATGATGCTATTTGTACACAAAAGCGTTAACGTAATTTTTTTTGATGTATAATTACAATCTATATATAAGGAGTACAAATGCATATAAATATAAGCTCTACTGGAATTCAGTGCAAAGAAATGTACAATAAGTAGAACAACTCCTTATATAAGGAAATCGAATCTGGAACCTCTAAATTTCAAGGCCTCGTCAACCTAGCCCTGGCTTAACCGTTTGCAAGGCCTTATTGGCGCGTTACATAAACTTTGGCACGGATTATGTGGACCATGTGGTTGGTAATGATTTAAAAGTGATGTGATATATAAGATTCTGTTAAGTTTGCATTGTGTAAGAAATTGTTTATGCAAGTGTAGCATGACTCTAATATACTAGAGGGAATGGAACTTTCAAAATAGGTTTCGAACCTATATAGTTGATGTTCTGGCAGTTTATTAGGGTGGAAAAAGAATGAGAGGATCTTGTAGGAGATTGGGAAGAAATTCTTTGGGCCAAGACCTATGTGGTCTAATGACATGCTAGTTAATTTTCAAATCTTGATCAAGAGTTCTATTTTCCTACCTGCATTCCATTTGTAATATCAAAAAATAAAAAATAAAATAAAATAAAAAATTCTTTGGTTTCTTTTCTTGTGGAAGTAGATGACCCGTACTGTGAATAGTCATGACATAGGAGGGAATAATTAATGTGGGAATCACGAATTTTTTAATGCAATAATCACAACGTAAGAAATAAAGGCCCGTGGGTGAAAGATCTTGATCACGCTAAGATGCAACCGTTATCCACTCGTCGATCAGATCGAGCTACCTTCATGCTGGTATTGGTTTGGAAAAGAAGCATGCAGGAGTTGTGGTGCAGCCCAAAAGTGTAACAAAGAAATTAAAACGTTTCAAATCGTATCATCACGGGGATAATTTAATTAAATATATGTGAAACCCTAATTTCATTTTATTAATGACGAACAAATCATGAGACAATCTTTAAAGAAAACTAATCCAAACAAATCTGATAGTTATCGAAACGAAATCTCCATTGATAATCCGAAAAGTACAGCAACTCGCTTCTTTCCGAAGTTGTTTAAGAAAACTAAATAATTATTATGCTCCTTATCAAATCCCAAATTAATTTATTAGATTTGTGATCCTTCTCTTGATGGTTGATACCGGTTGGTGTATGAAAATCTTATTGTTAATTATATGATAAAGCCAAAGGGAACTTTAAACAAAAGAAGCAATTTCTAGAAGATATTTGGTAAGCATGCGTGATTTTTTTTTACAATTCTAATCAACAGTTATACGCGGCTAAGTGCTTGTTTGGCCATTTTGTTCTTTTAGGGGGAAAAAGAAAAAAGATATGTTGCAAAATAAGAGCCATGGAAATTTCGGTTCACGCTTCTTTACCGCCAACAAAAGTAGTGAATTCCATTATTTAGTAAAATGTTTTATTTATTTATTTATCTCAGAAAGTTCCGCAACCACCCTACAATTTAGAACTATGCTCATACTTACTCTATGTCACCTTTTTTAATTCCAAAAATATTTATTTTCATAATATATATATATATATATATATTATGTTACACTTAACATTATATGTTACTTATGTAACACTCTGTATATTTTCACACCAATCGTCCCTGTAACTGCCACAACCACTTTTAGTTGGTGTTAGATATTTGCAATTCATGTATGCTAGTTATACATTTCATAACATAACATAAATTGTTACTCAAATAGCATAAACTTTTTTTTTTTTTTTGGGGGCATTGGTGTTAGTGTGTACACGACGCTCTTCCGATCTATCATCCAAGAATGCATTCGACCTCAATCTAAGTATACCAGGCAATACTATTCGAACATACAATATTGATTCCTAATTTTCAATGGAAGAAGCAAACACGTATTGATTCCACTGTTTGTTTTCAATGTTTTGGCCAAGGATGGTGGTCAAAATGGCTTTTGTCAAGTTCTAAAATCATCACCAGATTGTCCAACAAGCAGATACTTTTACAAAGGCATCGAAAAGTGAAAAAACTTGAAAGTGAAACTTGGTCACCTTCTCAGTATTCAGTATAGACATGAAAATGCAAACACCACCTAGAGATCGGAAGCACCCATTTATATTTGTACCTATAGTCATTGACCTCACTTCTAGTAATTAGCTGGTAACTAATAATCAAACACCACAAGGAAATACATTTCACAGATTGAGAAATTTATAGCGGAGTACCGGGATTCAGGAACTAGGCACAAGGCCACGTGCATCTCCTTCGCGCTCTTCAAACTCTTACTGATCAATGAGATCTGATTATCAACAACCAAGGTTAATCAGATCACTAAGTCTATGTTGCAGGGAGAAAAGATCACTGTCACTGAGACCGCTTACCTTCAAGAAATTATAGAGGACGGTCAGAAAAGTAAAATTCTATATATACATAAGATGTTTAGTTGGTCATTCTAGATTGGTTGTTTATGTGCAGGCATTGCCGGTTTCTTATTTTTTATTTTCAAATAAAGCCCCACAAATCACCAATTTAGAGTGACCAAGTACTAAACATTTTACTTAGGTTAGAAAACATGAGTAAAAAAAAAAAAAATGAAACTTTAACTGTAGTATACCATAAATTATTTTACCTCACACTGAATACTATGGATCAGAAGACTTTCTTTAGATCTAGTAGCAACAGAGCTTACAACATTAAACCCTCTACCAAGTAATTCATTCAGCACTTTGGAGAGGGGAAAGCTAGCTGCTTCATCTTTGAAGCTCTTCCGATCTCTTATGAGAATCTCCACTCCGTTACGGCTCCCGTTTATGGTGACTGAATTACTAGACGAACTTCCGACCTCCACCTGGTGGTGGCTTGAATTGGACAAATTCTTTAGCATATCTCTTCGCAAACCCAGTGTTTTGATATTCTTTTCGGTGTCTGTGATGTAATTTACAGTCTCTTGCAGAAGATCTGAGGCGGATTTCTTACCCTAAAACACCAAGAAATTAATTAATCAGAAACCAGGCATTTAATTCATTAATTAATCAATTAAATTTATGAGTAATTAGTGGAAATGAAGTGTAATAATATTAAGTACTCACCTTGAGATATTCAGGAGGAACGACAGATCGGAGAGACAAACAAAGATCAGACATTTCTTGTCTTCTCCGGCGCTCAGTATCTCTGTGTACAAGCTTCCTGATAAAGGATTCATCAAAAATTCCATCGTGGTCATTTTTTCGACTAATTAAACATGATCTGCGCTGCCCCTTTTTCATAGCACCCGTATTGAGATGAGGATCAAAAATATCATCCTGTTTTATGACAGAAGGGGGCTGAAAGACCAGCTCGTCTCCGTGTTTAAAAGGAAACATGATTGATCAGAAATATTATCAACTGATCCAATCACTCCTTGTACTTACCTGACTAATGAATGAATTAGGGCATATATGAAGGAAGGATAATTAATGCCTCCGACCATTGCCTGCAGAACGTATCTTATTAAAAATAATAATAATAATTGTTCAGATGCCGATCTTTAGAATTTTTTAGTAAGCACATTGGATGCATTATTTACTTACTATATTAATAAATGTAAACCCTTCAATTAGTTTAGTTCCCACTCAAAGAAAGTAGCGCTTGGTCTCTCCGCACAATATTGTGTGTGTGTGTGTGTATATATTCACTTTCTAATCTACTCGTCACGCTCAGTAAACGTAGCATTTATAATTATAATTATAATAATAAGGGTAATATTTTTAATCAATTTCATCGTCATTCTTTCTTTGCTACCAGGCTCTCAACTTTACATTTATTGTCATATTATTATATCACCAACATCACTTTTTATCCCTAACTTTTTAATTTTCATCATTGTCCTCTATTAAAATGATTATTATACCCTTAATTCTTTATTTTCACTATAGGCCCTCAGCCTTTCAATTTTTATGCAATTTTGTCCTATCCTTTTTCTTGACGTCTAGGACCCTCAACTTTTTATTTATTATCATGTTATGTCTCCAGTATCACTTTCTTCTACCAACATTTCAATTTCTACTGTTAATCCCTATTAAAATTATCATTATACATTAATTCTTTAAATAAAAAATAAAGAATGATAGAAAATAAGAAATCCACAACCCCAGCCCACACCAATGACAATAGTTAGAAATAACGATAACAAAAAAACTCGACCTATACGAAACTTGATAGATATCTGCTCGGCGTCGAAGAAAGTTGTCAACTTAAGTTCAGCCGGAAGAGCCAGATCAGATTTTCTGATATACTATATATTACATAGGCAGATACAGATTGAGTAAATCCACCAAAAAACTCATTTTGATTTACAAAAAATGGGACCTAACCCAAGTTCTCTCTCTATCTCTTTCACTCTCTATCTCTCTCTCTCATCATCACCACCCTTATTTATTCCAATCTAAATTGCTAGCGGCGAGGCAAATTTCAGGGCTCCCAAAAAATTGTGAAAAGGGGAATTCTCCCCACTTCTTTTTGTTTCCGGAAAATGAGATCGGAAGAGCACACGTCTAACTCCAGTCACC
>CAVNYN010252774.1:6781-29611 GCA_963692815.1 Nyctanthes arbor-tristis
TACTTGCAAAGTAAAATTTTATCAAAGTAGTAACTCTACATTTTTCAATTTTGATTTTTGACCCACATTATGTGTTCTTTAAAAAATAAAAAATAAAAATAATACTCTAGGCCCGAACTGGGTGCTTTGCATTTTATCACGTATTTATCATTGTTTTCTGCTTTGAAAACACTATTGTATTTTATTCTTTCAATCTCAAAATCAAAGAAATGATCATCAAATCCAGAATAAAAATGATTTTCGATTTGAAGACCCAAAATAATGTGGAGTCAATTTTGGACCGGAAACTTGCTCAAATTGAACTGGACAACAGCTTTGATTTTTTTTTCTCTGTAGTAAAATCATCACATGGTAACTCAACAAACCTAATTTTATTTAGATTTTCTATAATAACAGATTTGGTTATTTGGAACCAAATTTGCTTAGGTGGCGCTGCCTGGGCGCCACCTAAACCCATGCGGCCACATGGAAATTCCATGCGGCCGCAAAGGCAGCGTGGTGCGGCCGCGCAACCGATCTCTCTCGCTGTGCGGCTGCGGCCGCACCATGCGGCCTGCGCATCATGGTGCGGCCGCATGGAATATCCATGCTGCCGCACGGGTCCATGTGACGTCTAATCAACACCACCTAAGCAGATGTGGTTTCAAATCTGAAACCACATCTGTTACTATAGAAGGACCGAGCAAATTCAGGTGCATTAGCGTCTCCTAACCAATTTCTTCGGTAAAGAAGCACTACCCGACTTTTTGCCCCAGCCGTTTCAAAATACCTTCGAGAGCCAATCTTTTCATTATGTGTGAGTTAGATGCTTATCACATCATATTTTGCCAGAATACTGACTAATTAAAAGCAAAATACATCCTGTTTCAAAAAAAAAATAATAACAAAATACATCCAACAACAATAAGAAGAAAAAGGAGGAGGAGGAGAATGAACAAGTTATATTTGTCAAAAAATCGTGCAAAGCAAAGTATCTTAAACAACTTTTTACATTTTCACTTAATTCAGATTCATTTGAATTCTAATTAATCTATGATTTCTCAGTTCATTTGAAATTTGGTGTGTACAGATTTTTTTTTTTTTTTAATGACGGGGTGTAGAGAATTATTTTATCCATTCTTTTCTAATCTAATAAAATTCAAAAAAAAAAAAAGGTAATAATAAACAACTGTTTACATTTTCACTTAATTCAGATTCATTTGAATTCTAATTAATCTATGGTTTCTCAGTTCATTTGAAATTTGGCGTGTACAAATTTTATTTTTAATGACCGGGTGTAGAGAATTATTTTATCCATTCTTTTCACAACTTCTAGTTTAGATCAGTATTCTAAAAAGCTTGCGTATGCGATATTTAGGCGGCGTCTATACTTAAAGCTTGGACTCTGCGCTTCGCCACACTATGCACTTTATCAAGCATTAGTTGCGCTTTTATCGCGCATTGGTGCACTTAGGCGCGCATAAACTCAATGTTTGACCTTAACGTTTTTCCATGTCTCATGCTTTATAGAATAATGGTTTGGATAAGTAATAATAACAACAATAATAACGGTAACAACTTCATGTAGGTTAAGTTCATGATGAGTAGGAGGGACATTATTCACTTGTCGGTGTTGAAAATTTTTAATTAATTCATTTACACAATTTGAAACTAATTGTCATTGTTAACACAATAATAATTGAAGCGATGTGTTCCTCTAACAACTTTTAAAACGACATAAAATAATCATAAAAGGCTAGTTTGGTCACGTAATTCCATCCCTAAACTCAAAAGTGTAACTCACAATTTTCACACCTAATGCTCTTTAGGATATTGATTAAAATAAAAAATCATATAATAATCATATGATAATAATATAATAATAAGAAATCTGATGTCATGCTGATATCGCAGATGTCTCATTTATTTTTCTATTTTTATTTTTGTTTACCTTAATAATAATCGGATAATACTTATTGATCTATATATTTATAATACTAACTAAGTTGTTGGTTAATTTTTTTCCTCCTAAAATTGACATATTAAGGGAATTAGGAATCTAATGTCATACTGATGTCATTGACGTCTCATTTATTTTTCTGTTTTTATTTTCATTCACTCTAATAATAATCTATATACTTATAATACTAACTAAGTGATGAGTTAATTTTTTTCTGCCTAAAACTGGCATCTTAATGGAATTAGGAATCTGATGTCATGTTTATATCGCTGATGTCTCATTTATTTTTCCGTTTTTATTTTCGTTCACTCTAATAATAATCTATATCTATTTATTTATAATACTAACTAAGTGATTGGTTAATTTTTTCCTAACTAAAAGTGGCATCCTAATGGAATTAGAAATCTAATGTCGTTGATGTCTATTTATTTTTTTGTTTTTATTTTCGTTCACCCTAATAATAATCTATATCTATATATTTATAATACTAATTAAGTAGTGTGTTAATTTTTAATTTTGCATAGTAATTTTTAATAATCTATTTATTTATCTGTTCACTTTAATATTTTTTTTTCAAATTTTCAGAATTTTGTTTATTACATCTTTTAATTTTGCATAATAATTTTTAGTGATCTCTCAGTTGTTGAAGCGGAACTTTTAGCCTTTAGATATACTTTAAATTTCAATTAACCAAGTAAATGTATCAATTAAATTCTTAATTATTTCTTTCATTGCGTTTAATTGGGTAAGTGTAGCAATCAAATTCGTAATTATCTCTTTCCTTTTATATTTGAATAATCAAAGCAACATTCAAGCTGCCTAATCAAATAAGTATACAAGCAACTATATATATATATATATATATATATTGCACACATATATTTGCCAGCAATCGATCAATTAACATAAAATATCAATTTTGAAAGCAATTGCACATATTTTTCTTTTAGTTAATTTTTAGTTCGAATGATCTGATTGATGAACGTATATCACTTTTATTTTTTATCGTTTAATCAATTATTTGCTTTAATTTATTTTAGAGATGTATATGTGTTTCCCGTATAACGTACGGGTAGATTAGCTAGTAATCATATAATAATATAATATATATATATATATATAATAGTATATAATATATAATACAAGAGTTTTCTAGCACAATTACAATTTCATCTGATGCAATTAGAAATTGTTTCCCGCCTAAAGCTCTATCTGGCACAATTGCTTATAGTGTCATATTAAACTGACTGTCACTTTTAATAAAAAAATTGTTACAAATGTAATAGTGAAGAGTTGAACTCGTGACATACATGTTAAGAGTAATATGCTTTTAAACCATTATTATACCAACTCATAGAAAGGTACGTCGGGAGGATACTTTCTTTAGAGTATGCTGATTTTTATCTGAACGAGTATCGATGGAATACGAGTATGTACATGTCTGATACGTATTATTAGATTGTTAACTAATAATATTAAATACTAAATCAAAACTATATATTTATTGATTTTGTTATGCAAATCTGATGACACGTATCTGTTTAATTTTTTATTATTAATTATTATTGATTTTTTTAGAATTAGTTTTCATATACAACGCACGAGTGAGATGCTAGACTAAAAATTGTAATAGTTGATTGTGATTTGATTATTTGACTACTAATTATTACAACTTTATATAGATAGGATATAAACTTGTGCGACGTGTTTAAAGGAGACCATTTTAGAATTATAGACTCGAGTATTTTATTACAAATATCTCATGGTGATTTATAATTCGTATATCAATTAGTAATTTTATACAATACAATTGGTATATTATACTTTATTTATGACATGATGTCCACACTTACAAGTTAATTTTGATATGAATATACACTATAACTCTATCTGTACAATACACGGGTAAAAAAAATCTAGTTATAAGTTCATATGCCACTATCAGCATTTACGTACATACATCTATCTACAATTATTATCATGTAATGAAACGGGATGTACAAGCTATATTTATCAAAAACTTGTGAAAAGAAAAGTCTTAAAACAAATAATTAAATTTAATTGGATAATTAAATTTAGAGTAATGCTAGATGTATAAATGTGAGTACAAATAACTTTACAGATAGAGAGTAAAATTATAATTTTATTCATATATTTTCTTTTTCTTTTAGTGCACAAAATGTGGTAAAATTGTAATTTTACACACTTTCTGTAAACGTATATGTACATCATTCATATGTACAAATAGATGAATCCTTAAATTTATCCAAAATTTAAGAAATTAAATGATGATAGGTGAACATCATCCATTATCACGCTCTACTATTTGATTTAGAGAAATTGATAAAAAAAATAAAAAAATTGAAAAATCCATAATACTACACTAGTTATCACAATAGGAAATAAATGTCGAACAAGACCGTAGTACAAATTTTTTGAGGAAAACTGCGGTACAAAGTAGCGCAAACTAATTGTTTCTATTAATATAATAATAATAATATATATATTAGCAAACTAAGAAATAAATTGTAACTAATTTTCACTAGTTAAACCACACGTGCAAAACTTACTAAAATATATTATTAAATAATTAAACATAAATTTGAAATATTTTTACCCTGTAGAAAATATAAAAAGACAAGTATTGTAACACTCCGTGAAATTTTGAGAATTCCATAATGGCATTTTGGGATAATAATTGACTCACCTCTTGAATAATGCTCAATTATAAGCAATCGATGAGTAAATTTTGTAATCAAATAGTTAGTCGTAACATTCTATAAGAATTTGAGAATATTTTAGTTTGTTTTAACGAGACTAAAATGATTTCTTGAATTAACATCGACTATCTTCATCGGTTAGTAGGGTTGTCAAAGAATGACTAAATCCAATCGGGTAGCAAATTTGGAGCAAAAGAATGATTAAAAGCAATAATGCGGTACTTAATTAGTATAGTCGAAAACACAATGACCTAATTATAAAGTACATTAAATAACAGGATTCATTAAGTAATAAGTTAAAAAAAAATCTGATCTAGGGACACTTGGACACATAGAGAATCTCTCACATGAATCAAATTCAAGACCACTTGACACTTTGATTGGTGCAAACAATTCCCAAGCTTCCAATTGGACTTATTTTCATTAGTTATTTGTAAATTATCTAGGGACAAATGGAGTATTTTTCATACGTGGAATCCAAAAAATTTTAGAATATAAATGAGAAATTCGTCTATAAAGAAAGCTAGCCTTAGAACACTACCAAAAGCCTTCCAAAACCCTCTCTTGGCCTCCCAAACAAAGCATCTTATATATATATATATATATATATATATATATATATAAGCCCTACTTAAAAAGGCTATTTTGTTTGAAGAATACTTAGAATTTGGAGGTATTGTTCCACTCAAAATATGCAAGAATCCTTAAAGAACCAAGGTCAAATGTGAGTAACCAATGTTTTTATTTCCCTTGGCATGCATAAGTGTTGAAAAGAAGAGCATTTGTTTTGATACCATATTATGATAACAAATGAAATGTTTTATTGCATATGAATCACTAGCATTACTCTCCCCGTTTTGTATTGGTTTACTTTGAATTGTTCCCATACTATGACCTATTCAATGATTCCGGGATAAATACGATTCATATGATGTTTGATTTGATTTGGTAATATTCTTTGCTTGGAACTCCTGTAAGGGTCAACCGGAGTTAAGTGTGGATCAACTTACCATTGTATTGTCATGGCCAACTTGGCATTTGGATGGTATCTTTGCGCACTACGGGTAGTAAGTAATCATAGTGCTTGGGTCCTATTATGCATTCAAAAAGGTTTGTGCATCTTTGTGTTTCCTGAATTTGTGATGTAAAATGATTCTTGAAATCTTGTGGCAAAGCAAAATGTTGAGTTACTCACAGGGTACATAGTACTCACTTCTTGGTTATTTATTCTTTTGTAGATGATTAATCACAAAATCTATGAACACCAAGCTAAAAAGTGGAGAATGTCCAAAAATGTTCACCCACCCACCAGTGGGCGAACATAAACCGCCCCCGCCTACATGGGGGGGCGGTGTAAGTTCACCCCACCGGTGGGTGGGTGAACGGGACTAGGAGAATGTCACCGATCACGAGTAAGATATTTCATGTGGAAACGGATGTGTGGGCTTATTATGAAGATGCCCCTTTGTTCCTAATGTACTTAGGAACAACTTATGAATTTAATGCGTTTTGTGCTTACACTCTTGCTCGTCTATAATATGATAAAGTTTGGAAAGATAGATATATGTTTTTTACTTAGTATAATAGTCTTTTAGAGAGGCGATAATAGAAGAATGAGCATATGTAGGGAGACATATATATAAATAAGGAGAAGACATGATATGTAATATAAGAATATAAGAAATACTTTTGTATGAATTGAGAGCCTAGTTTTTCATGTAAAGGCTTCCCAATCCTTTGTTCGGCTAGTTGATCAATAAATTGGTTTCTATGTGATCATGTATGCTTGTTGTTCTATTTAGATTGGCATGGGAAACAATCTATATGTCAAGAAGCCAAATTAGCCTAAGTATATATGTCACGTCTCCGCTAATTTTACAATAGTTTCGAATATCTTATATTAATTAACAAATTTCGTAGCGGAAGCTTTAATATAAATAACAGGGACGGGACGTATAAAACAAACAAATGACTAATTTCTTAAATTAACAAGTTGTTATATTTTAAAGAATCATTTCAACTCGGTTTCTCTATAAAATACAAAGAACTCAATAAGTTATATTAATAGGTATTTTTCATTAATTACTAAAACGAGCAAAATTAATCTTTTCAAGACAAATTATTGGAAAGCTATTATACTAGAAGGTAAGTTGCTAATGTTATATAAAATTAGAAATACATTTATAGAGAGGTGGTCATATTTGTTAATACAAAATGTATTAAATTTATAATATTTTCAAAAACAAGTTGTCACTACATGGAAAACTCTACTCCCTTTGTGAGCATGCTCCAACCCATGGCTTGCCTTGCTTTTCAAATGTCATATCTTCAATCATATACAAAATTATAGAAAGGGGAGAATGAGTACGAATGCAAAGTACTCAGTGAGTAACAAAACCATTTGATTCACCTTTTATTTGAAAGATTTATTTTCAAGAAAACCATTCAATGTACAAAGCTTTTCAATGCACAAATGGGGGGCACGCAAGAGTCATATCAATTCAATCAATTCAATTAAGGCCATGTATAATTAAGTGGATCCACAATGAACCTCGGTTGACCCTTATTGGAATTCCAATTTAAAGCAAACACCACACTAATCTTTTCTATCTCAGAATCATTGAATAGGTCATAGTGTAGGAAACAATTCAAAGAAATTTAATACAAAATTGGTAGAGCCACTATTGATTCACATGTAATAAATCAATCTTTTTTTTTCAATGCATCAAAATCCATGTTCATTTCATGGAAATCATCAATCAAAATACATGTTTATCTTATCAAAGTTTCATGAATGTAGAAAGGGAATCAAAGTATTAGTTACTCACCTCAAATATTCTTAGAATAACCTCAAGTGGAAAGTGCTATTAAATCCTTGATATTCCTCAATTAAAGCTAAGTTTCCGAGTTATGATCTATCTATATATGACAAGCACTCTTTTTCAAGTGTAAAACTAGGCGTTTGATAGGTTTTTAGGGTTGATTTCTTCCCTCCAATAGCTTTGGACGAATTTTGGGGTTTCGCGAGAGAAAATAAATGGTTTGGGGGTTTTGGGAAGTTTGAGGGCCTTTAAGCATTTTATATAATAGTTAGGATTAAGTTGTTTTTAATAAATTTTGAGTTCCGCCAACCAAACTATGACACGTGGCGGGATGGTCCTTGTATATTTGGCGACAAATTGTCTGAGAAGTCCTTACACTTTACATTATCTTTCAATTAAGTCACCGTACTTTAGTTTATGTTAATTAAGGATCAAATACTATCTCTAGCGTCAATTGAGTAACAATTTTTTAATCTTCTAATACAATTCAAGAAATCTTACAATGATATTCAAGTAATTCTTGTGACATTTCAAACGGTTATTTGATTATTGTCAAAATAACGTATACATTATCAATAGCAAACTCATGTGGTTATACAATATAACCATTACATTGTCAATAGCGTGGTTAATTCATCATTGTCAATAGATTGTCAATCATTACTAATACAATGTCAACAGTTACTTTCAAATTTCAAATTCATTGCCCAAATATCGATCATGTTACTAATGATCATTTTTAATTCTTCACATTCATTTGAGTAACAATCTTCGAATTCAATGCAATCTCGATGTTATATTCTAATTCTTGATAATCTTGTAACAATTCAAATATAATTACATTGTCATCTTTCAGTTTTTGTCATTTAATTGAATGGCAAACTTGTAACTTTTCAATTTGACACGATTATACCGTCACATTCTACCTTTTTGGTGCTCAATTGAACCATAATTGTGAAATCCTTGAAATTCAAGTAGTTTCCTATCACCATCTAAATATTATTATTTTGCCTAATTCATTGTTAAAATCTTGTGAGATGTTACAATATAACCAAGTTCGTACGAAAGTAAAAGAAATAAAATAAGTAACCTTAAAAAATTACATCTTTGGTAGGATAACTTTAGGTAAAATGCATAAAACAAAAGAATCATCATAATGATCTTATGACAATTAAAAGACTTATTTTGATTGGCACGTCTCGTCTCTCGTTAACATTTTTTATTATTTTGCAATAATACAAGAGCTTCCGCCGTTGAAATAAAGAAACAACTTAATAATAACAATGGAATAATCAGGGCGTGACATGTATACATTAATTGAATCAATAAGATCGATGGACTTAGTAATCATAAAGTTCATGATCGTTTAAAAGACAACATACATTCTTATATATAATCATTCTTACATATATACAATAATGAAAAAAATACATATTACCCGCCTCATTTTAAAAAATTCTAATAAAACTAACAAATTCAAAAAAATATATATATAAATATATATATATATATATATATATGTAATGCATTAAAGAATTCAAATAATATTAAACTCATCAATACACACGGTAGAGATGGTGAAGTAACGAATTATGATGAATTAGAGTTTGTTTTGGAATTGACATTTCATATTTGGTATTTTAATTTATCAGTGAAAAAGATTAATAAACAAAACAAATGGATAAAATGCGTTTAGTTGTTAAACTCAATGGTCACAGGTTCAAGTCTTCTCTGAGTTTTTTCACAAAATTTTTTTGTTAAAAAAAATAACAGTTACCGCAAAATTTAGCAAATAAAAAATGCGGGAAAATCGCGTACAAAAAGTATCGAGATTTAAGTGGATTAATTAATATATAGATATATAAATATAGATTATCATCATTATTAACACAAAATTGAAAGATGTGTTTTAACAACTTTTAAAACGACCTAAATCTAAATTGTATGCCATTAATTATTATCATTAGACGCATCTCTTCATGAATGGATACAAAGGTTCAAACTCTAAATTACACCCTTCGCCATCTATAAAAACTCGATCGGCATTTCGCATAATTGCATATAAGCTAGAATCAAATTTTCGTCATCCTTTTTGTGAGTTATCGATTTTTTAGCAAGCGATGGCCGCGAAGAACGGGGTTCTGATGATCACAGTCGTCATGTGTGCGTTCACGGTGATCATGGCCATGGCCGAAGGGACAGAGATCAGAAATCCGAATGCAAAATATTGCATGGTAAACTGCTACATGAAATGCGGAGAAATCGAGATTTTCACTCACAACGAATGCGAAAGGGGATGCAGACTCGCCTGCGCACGACCACAGTCGGGGAAAATAGTATATGTCGATGATCAAAACGGGTTCTTCCCTCCATGGGTGTAAATAAACTGCATTTCAATATGTAATAATTCTTCTCATTTTTGGTCTGTCTTAAAGCGCCAGTCGAGTTGGGATCCATAATAATAGCTTGATTAATTCAAAATAGTAGTACCTTTTCATATTTTTTGTTGTTACTATTATTGTTATTATTCTTATTATTATGCCTGATCATATGATGAGTCTTTTCTTGATAATAATAATATATAATAACAGATTTAAAACGAAAAAGTGCTGTAATAAATTATGATTTTTTTTTATAAAGAAAGTCAATTTTATTGATGGAGTAAACAAGGGAGACAGACACACCCTTTGAGCCACACAGGGGACTGTAATCTATATCTATATTTATATAAAGACACTTAAGTGGTTTTTTGTCTTTTCTCGCCTATTTTTCTGTTGTCAAACTCGACGTAATTCTGTGGAGGTACCGTTTGGATGCATCAATTTTGGAAAGTTCTTTTATTTAATTTTTTTTCCACCTTACTTCTTCCTCTCAAAATGGCTGCTGGGAAAGTTTCTTTTTATTGTTTTCTTCGATTTCAATTCTTCCAAAACTTTCCGATCCCGATATTCGATAAGTTGCTCCTTTCTTTTCTTTTTTTTTATTTCTCCTTTTCTCCCTTCTTCCACCTCAAATCTTGCAGATCTTTTCACTTCAATTTTGAAAAGCTTTTTTATTAATTTTCCCCCTTATTCTTCCTCTAAAGACGTCTGCTAGGAAAGTTTTTTTTTTCTTTTGGTCCCCCTTCCACCTCAATTCTTGCATATGTTTCCCATTCCAAAAATTTCCCGTGTCGAATTCAGTGCATAGTCAATTTTGGAAAGTTTTTTTATTAATTTTTTTCCACCTTAATTCTTCCTCTCAAAACGTCTACTAGGAAAATTGTTTTTTTTTTTTTAATTTTCTTTTAAGAATTTTATATTATTTTATTCTTTTTCTAATGTTTTTCAACATCATCTAATAATAGTATTTTTGTTTTATAGTGTAGGGATGAAAATTATTGGAATTATTTTTGCATTTGTCATTACAAACAAATATGATTGGCATATATACTCCTTAATTCACATACCAGTTTCAAAGATCTAAAGGGAAGGGTAAAGTGGTGTTTCCTACTAATATAGAATTCAGGTCTCATTAGCAATTAATTAAACTTGGGCACAATGATTGCAATAAAATATCAAGACTCGAGAAATCTTACGATTGAATAGATTGAAAATATGTAATTGGTTACAACAAGTGTTTTATTGTGTAAATGCGATTCAATGGATTGTGAATATGATGTATGCAAATTTTGGATGCACTTATTATGTGCCCTAAGTCACATTAATAATTGCTTATAATAGATAAAACATTTAAGATAGCCAAACATAATATGTTATGGAATTTTAATTGTTTTAGGGTAGTGTAATTATAGCCGATAATCATGAGATGGATTTAATCAATATTTTCTAAACAACCATTAAATTAGAATATAGTATTGGGACTAAAAATGATATTAAAAAAAAAGTGAAACCCAGTGGAGTGATAAATTTGTACAATTGAAATATAGTAGTTAGTTAAATTATCTTATTTAAGATTTTTCATCAAAATGGTGACTAATTTAATCTAAAGCAAGGAATTTGTGTGTTATGATGCATCCTTGGTGTGTTGTATTTAGGAAAATTAATTGGTGCATGTTAAATTTAAAAAAAAAAAAAGGTTTTTGCTTGCCTGAAATCGTTTTTTATTTGAAAATATTCTTTAAATAAACGGTGTACTATGTGTAGAAAAATTGGTATAATTAACATTACAAATTTATTACCTCAATTTTAAATGTATTTTTTGTCTATTAACTTTTCGATGCATTGCATGGGTAATGTACTATATGGTTTCACAAAATTAGTTTGATAAAAACATCTACTTAAACATCGTAGCGATTTATAAATCAGATTCTAACAATGACTTGCTTTGAAATAGTCACGCACCTGAATTTTTTATAAGATACTTTGAGGTGCCCAATCATAAATTAATGTTAAAGGCCGGTGTTCATGTAATGTTGTTGCATGATATTGATTATTCCATTAATTGGACTTTATAATAGTACAAGATTTATGGTGACAAACTTGAAAATTATTGAAGCAAGACATAAATTTATACAATACTGCCTTTTACATTTGAAAGGGAAAGTGTCTATTAATCGTGTCTTATATGATGATCATTAACAAAAGTTAAAGAGTAATACTCTCGCATGTTGGCATTTTTATAAGACGATCGTATTGAGTCATTGACAATTATATTTTGCAGTTTTGAGAATTACAAATTGTAATGAGTTGTAGATTATGAGTGTGATAAATATGATTCAAGCAATCAAGTTTCAAGAGTCATATATTATTTTTCTTTCTATTTCTTCATTTATATTTTTTGAGCATTTATATATATATATATATAATACAACGTTTATTTTTAACCTTTTTTTGTATGTCCTTTTTTTTTGGGGGGGAAAAAGAGGAAGTTATTCATTAAAGACCATCTCCAAAATATAGAGCAATAAATAACGGGATGCAATTATCCTATATGTTCAACCCGGTTTTGACAATGCATATTGAGCTAAGCAATGAGCCACATTGTAATACTTGTAATTTGGAGATGTCACAATCTTTTTTATATTTATACAATTGACTTAAATACATTGCTAATTCATTCTTATACAACTTATTATTAGATATATTTTTGAAGTTTTGTTCTTCTCGTGCAACGCACGGGTGCCGTACTAGTATATTATGATGACTATAAGAAAAGAATTGTTGATTAATATATTAATATAAAATATATTAATATAAAATATGTTCGAACTATGGAAGTTCCTTAAAATGATCATAGGCACACTATCTAATTTTAAGATGGTCCACCCTAACATCGTCGTCTTTTGCAAGACTGTCTAATAAGGGTCTGTCGCGTGCAAGTATTGTGGGGTAGAACTTTTGGACAATACTAGAGGTTCTTCAAAAAAGTGTGACTAATGAAAAGTTGTTTGTTGTCGTTTCATTGTTTAATTTAATGAAAATTTGAAAGATGTGGTTGATACATAGATACTAAATTAGTGGAAAATGAAATTATAATTTGAAAATTTTTCAAAATATTGAAGACAGGATCAAACCAGAATAAATATGATTTTGGAACTGAAGACTTGAAATTTTGTGAACACTGAGTCGAATCTGTTGCCTCAAATTGGAGTGTGACTTTAATCTTTTCAAATAAAATGATAAAAAGGTGCCACTTTGATCACATATCCCGTCGATTCGACTCAAAGTATGAATTCAATGCTTCTTTAAGTTTTACAATTTTTAGAACACTGATTAAAATACAGAATTAAAATTTTAATATAACACTATCAATTGTGTGTATATATATATATCGACTAAAATATAAATTTGATTTAATTCCTCATTCATAATTAGCTCATTAATTAAAAAAAGGGTCTTTCAATTAAAATAGGGCATATTATTTGAAATTATTGCACTGGCTGGTAATATTTTATTTACTTGTCCACTATTAATATGTTCTAGAAATTAACTAATTACATACTACACTAGTAACATAAATTGTAATGATGTGAAGATCTAGGACGGTCAAATTTATCTTTCCATTATTTGATTCATATTTTTAGCTCTATTAAAAGAGTAGAATAATTTTTTTCCTTTCCAAAAAAAAAAGGTACCATTTTATTTCTTCATTTGGTGGCTTTTAAAGGCAAGACTCTTTTAATTTCTATACCTATTTTAGTCGTTTTACTCAATTTCACTCCACTTATACAAGTGCCAAGTCTTTAAAAAAAAAAACACACACACACACACACACATATATATATATATATTCACTCAATATAACCTTGAAGCAGCCTACCATTGTTTCCAGGCCTTGGTTTATTATGTGCAAACACTACAACTCTAGGAAGCTTAATTACGATTTTATTAAGCAAATGCCTTTAGTTCAAAATAGTCATAAAAAAATTCTAAAATGTTTTAAAAGTTTTTAATGAAAATCTATAGAAATCTAAATAAGTCCAAAAAGATCATTTAAAATTCCACACAACTCATAAAAGTCATCACTTGGAGAAACCTATAAATAAATGTCTTTAAAAGTTTCAAATGATATGTACTGTATTTTCTCTGTTGTTTTCATGCTTAGGTAATAGGATTTCATTTCTTTTCTTTTCATTCATTTTTACATCTTATTTATTTGTTTTATTCCTTATTTATCAATTGGGGGTGGACTTGGCCGATTCATCAAATCCAGCCTACCGATCCATGGATCAAAATTCTTCACCTCTATATGGATTTGGCATTGAGCTCAGTTGGTCTCTAATACCTTCAAGATGTATATGTTCTCACCAAGTGCATGCACAGATAGTTTTGAAGTGTTAAAATATGACCCATCGTCATTATGATGTTTTAAAGTTTAATTTTATTTCAGCAAAGCCTAATATGGACATTTTTGAGTGTTATATGAAGTGCTTACTGCTTACCCAAATGGACTAAATTACATGCTGAAAAGAGCCTGAATCAAGCTATGAAAAAATTTCAATGTTGAATTTTGTAAGCAAATGACTTACCACTGAGAATCTTATTAAAGTATGTATATATACTAATCTAGTTCCATATTGTTCTACGTAAAACTGATAGTATTTCTCAGATTATATTGTATAATCATGTGACCTTGAGGATGTAATATTGGAGTATCATTCTACATGAAAACAATCAGTAATGAAAACAATCAGTTGTCATTGTACGTGTATGTTTTGGATGATCACATTATTATATAATACTTTTACATATTTTAAAGATTTTCTATATAACAGCGGCTGTTTCCTCATGGTATATCTAAGCCAAAGAGAAAATCAATAAATGGCCCCTGGCCCTAGCACCTTTGTAAAAAACCCAAACCCTAGCGTTGTATCCACTTCAAACTCTGAGAAAATGATAGTATGAAAAAGGATTGTAGGCTTCGTCCAGTACGCAAAATGTTTTTGGTTTGGCCTGCGTCATTGCGATCCTCCAAAGAATTCGGTTCCTTTCAATGAGAAAGTGACAAGAGCCCTTTGATTTATGGATAAACAAACTAACAATAATTCAGAGGAGAAAAAAACTGGCACGAAGATGAAAAATATTGATTATTTCATAAATCACTTGCGGGATGTGCTTTCTCAAATGCCAAGTGAGGTAAAAGCTACTATTTTTGGGCGAACCATAATGAATAAGATTCTTGGAACTTTTTTCTGGGGCAAACCATGATGTGAAGAGGATGCTTGCAGCATGGACTTTCGGTGATACCAATGGCTCCTTCATGAAGAATGTGTTATGTGTACCTACTTGGAGACAGAGGAAGGATAAGTGGACAAAATCTCCAATTCTGCCCTTGCTTTTTACAAAACTCCAGTTTTGGAGTTTGGAGAAGAAAGAAGCGGGACAAGGTAGTAGACGGTTTAGGAACTTTTTGTTAGCTACTTTAGTAATTCACTGCATATTGAATATTTTTTTTAAGGCTTTACCATTATTGAGTAACTACTTTGTGGTATTGTTGGAAGAACTAGAATTCAGTCACGTTTTCTGGACAAAACAAATTGTTCACAGTAAAGCTACATAAAAGCATACTATGAAAGTCTTTAGATATTACACACAATATTTGATCAACATGGCTACCTCTTTTGGCGCTTGGGCTCAGCCTTTCCATTTCTAAGTATATAGTATTATGAGATTTCTTGACATCCACGTCAAGCGTTCAGTCAGAACAAACAAAATGATCTAATTCATTTGCTTGTTCAGCATTCAAACCTACACAAGCAGGATGATACCAGTCTTCCGATCTCACTCTTCGCATTGTATCATCAAAGTACGTTTATAGTTGAAGCAGCAATACTAATCCTCAGGCCCCACATTCTCCAACTCAGTGTAATTCTTGAAAGTGTGAACAATACTCTTTCCCTCAATGGTGTGAGCACTTCGAGTGTCCAAGTGGCCTGAGACAAACAACTCCTTTACTTCATGGAACTGTCTCCGGCCACCAACTGATTCCTCTGGCCTATACTACCGGATCTAATCTTCGCCATGGACAATCAGAGAGTCGTTTCCTCTTTATTACTGGAGCTAGCACAGTAGAAAGAAACAAAACAAAACCAAGCAAGGATCGTCTGATCGGGTGAATCTTGAAGAAGGGCATAAAAAATCCAAGCGCATTGTTCAAGTAATATTGTAGAAATCGGCTGTGGATTTTAGATTACAAAGTAAACGAATGGGACATTTACAACCCTAGATTCTGGGGTAATGTGTCGCTACAAAACCAAAATCCCACACCAATATTTACCAATTTTGATCATCCGCTAGATGTTTGGCGGGATTATCCCGCCATAAATACACTTGACTGATGATAATTGAACAATTCATATGCGGGACAATTTACATGTCGATTGTCATTATCACCCGCCAAGTGTACATTTAGCGGGTGATCAGTTTTTCGGTAGATATAAAATTATTTTATCTACTTTTTTTCTAAACTAATGAAATGATAAATAGTCTAACTTTTCACATTTTTAAATTTCAATCGATATATAAAATCAAATTACCATTGATCTTGAAATGAAGAAGGTTTCATTTATATTTGTGTTTGATACAAAAAGATCAAAACAAGATCGTTTCTAATTCATTAAAGGGGGGAAAATAATTTAGTGGGTGGTGAGAACTCTTTTCCATGGAAAATGAGCTAAAAATATATTTAAAAAGATCGTCTCATGAATATTAAATCTAATGGCAAATCAGTATCAACGAATGAAATGACTATGAGCATCCGACCATTGTTATTCAAACGAACGACCACTAAGAGCATCTCCAATGTAAACGTCTAGTCTTGTGGTGACGTGGAGGAGAGATATAGATACATAAATTTACAATTTTCAATTTTCTCTCTCTTCTTTCACTTCTTTTTCGTCTCTTTATTTTCCATTTTTTCTTTACAATGTCTTTGAGAAAGTCTAATGGTAGAAAATGTCAAGGATATTGTGAAGAAAATATAGAAAATAAAGAGAGAAAAAGATAAGAAAAAAGTAAAAGAAGAGAGAGAGAATTGAAATTTATAAATTTTATGTGTCTATATCTCTCCTCTACGTCATCCCGAGACTAGATATTTGCATTGGAGATGCTCTAAATGATCATGAATGAAGACATTATGAACGATCAAGATCTATGAACAATCATTACACCAGTATAACCCTAACTTTTTAGTTTATTGTGTAAATTAACCCTAATCTTTCAAACTTGATAATTATAACCTTAAAAATCTCACTTTTTTGGCACAAGAGCAATTATATTACCATTACAAAAGTTAATCATCTCACCACTTTATATATACACTACTAATTAAAATAATTTTTTATTAATACACTACAACAATTTAGCAAATATAGGCATGATTGGAATTTATTTATTTTTTTTTTTTTGAAAGGCATGATTGGATTTTGAAATAAAACATAAACAAGGATTAAAAAAAGATAAAAGAATAGAACAACGTACACCACAACCTGAACCACCATTATACCACTTTCACCGCGAGTCAGTCACCGTAAACCACAATAGAAGCTGAGATTCAAAACCACCGTATTCCACCACCAGAAAACACAACCCCGTACCCAACGCGATAAACCCAAATCAAACCAATAGCTTCCAAATGATAGCTAAAACAATCATCTTTTTTTTGCTACTGGTCTTCGAAGTCGTGCTGCCAATTACCACCGGCCACCGCCACTACCGATGTTCTTTGGTCTTTTTCGCACCAATTCTTCACTAATCACTAAAGCAAGCAAATTACAGGTAAAACATCACCGACATTAGTATACCGATAAGAACTTCCCATAGCATATATAGTGCCTTAACTTCCCATCACCGACATTATTCCCATCACATTGCTGTTCCGCCCTAGTCTTCGACTTCTCAACTCATCGGAGGTTTAGTGGCTGTGGTGTACATACTTCAGAAAAATGGGAGAGAATAAAATATTTGGAGTGTAAAGTTAAATGGTTATTTGTGTCATCTTATACAGTGTCAATTTAGTAAATAAGATATTAAATTTTAATTAGTACTACCTCCCCAAATATGCTTATATTTCTTTTTTAACATAATTAAGAAAAGTTTATTTAATAGTCTTAGAAAATTAAATTTTAATATCATTTTCATCATATTATTTCATTTCATTTATTAATTAATTATTCCACTTTAATAATTCTATTTTTTTAATAGCTAAGCACGTCAAATATGAGCATATAAGAGGATTAATTTTTCAACTATTTTTTAGAAAGGAAATTAGACTATATTTTGAGACGGAAAGGAAAATTGGATCATCTTTTTACAATAGAGGTAGTATTTCTTTTTAAAACACCACTGAACTTATATAGTGATAACAAATAATACTGATTCATATAGGAGCTTGCCCTGAATAAAACAACATTTCAAGGAAACACAATCCCACAGAGCGGGATGGACCAAGGGTGCCCCTCCCTGCTCCGCCTTTGACAATTCACTTAACTAAAATGAATAAAAAAATGTAAATTAAATGAGAACACGTATTAAAAAAATTGGATCAATATACAAATCAAAAAGTTGAGCCAGATAGCCCCACCTCCATATCAATCTGATCCGCATCTACCCCACGTTAGGTAGGCAGAGGAGTGGATCAATGCGCCACACTCTAAATTTTCATCTCGGTAAGGATGGTTTCCACAACCCATGCTTGATTTGCAGGTTACCGTAAACTGGATTGAAACTCATACGGGGTAAATTAGGAAACCAAAAGATTTTTCTTAATTCACCGTTTTTATATAAATACACTTAGATGTTGTCGAAAAGTAGTTTTTGCTTTCACCATCTAAAAAAAAAGTAGTTTTTGTTTTTCGAACATAACATAGTGTTACTTATTTACAAATCTACACATGCAATGCACAAGTAGAGCACGAAGATTGCACGTGTTTCCTTTTATATATTTTAGTGTTTCTTCTTTAACTTATATCTGAATTTTGTTAGTTAAAAGAATAAATAATTCTCTTACATAATACTGAAGAGAAGGCTACAACGCCATATCGGTTGGCAATAGAGCTTTTGTATTGTTGAGATTGAGTATCAAACCTTTGAAAGAAAAATAAAGCAAATCAAATTTCATAGACTAGAAGGAACCATAGCGGTTTGATAGTGCTCATATTGTGAGCCGTTTCATATTACATTACCAGCATGTTCATAATCATCTCATAGATTTATAAAATTCTTTTTCTTTGTTTCAAGTGAAATACATTAAGCCCCCACAAAAATTTTAGTAGCAAAACGCAGTATACTTTCATTGCGATGCGGAATCATTTGCTCCACCGATTTGATTGTCGTCCCGAGTATAGTTTCTCTCATTAATTAGCTAGAATGTTGCATCCACTTCTAAGCTAGAAGTCAACGTAGTTTTCTCGCTCTTTTTGACTTTAAAATCAAAAGATTTGCGTAAAAAATTCATGTGTTTTAAGTAAAGTTTATCGCAAAATCAACTTATTTTGTAGTGACTTGACAAAATATACACTATTATACCTCTGTTATTATCGAGTTTTTAATTTTTTTTAATTTTGTAAATTCCAATATGCAGAAAATATTGAAAGCAGTAGTGGCATTTACATCATTGGTGTAGCTCTTAAATTTGTTTCTTCGTGCAATTTACAACAATAATGTATATATTAAAATATTGTGCTTGCTCTAGAAGTTCTTTCACTTTATAAAAGCTATATACTGTATACTATCATAAAGGAATAATACTGACACGTTTGCTATAGACATATTCCGTGTTTGAAATAAAAAATTCATCAACACTTTGCCATACCATCATCACTTTATCATCCTCCATTCTGGAACAATGAAAGCCGTCTGGGATTGAGGAGGATTCAAAAGGCAATCTCTCACACTCGGCTAGAGAAGATATTAGAAAAGTGATAAACCTATAGGTTGACACCACAAATTCCCAATATAACAGTAAAAGCAAGACGTGTAGGTCCCATTGAAATAGGATCGATCCAAATAAGAAAAGCACTTGCCATTCGTTGGTCATTAACGGCATCCTAAAAACTTCAGGGTCGAAATATGGCTTTCAAATTAAGTTCCGAATTAGTGGATGCTGCTAAATCCTATTATACAGAAAAAAGTCATTATCATGCCCCTTTTTGACAAATCATAAAGTTTTATGATTTCATTGACTAAAAAAGTCTTCAAATAAATTGTAATTACAATTGAGACAATCGAAAAAGAAATATATCACCAAGCTGATTGTGTCCACACTCAACAGGATTGGATTGAAATCCTCATCAAAATCCATCAACGATAGATCATCTTCATCTAGGTAAAAATGGTTTTCGTAACCCATACTAGATGTTTTGGAGATTACTGTAAATTGGATTGAAATTTATATGAGGGGGAAAGCAAATGATTTTTCTTAATATTGACTATTTTTATATAAATACACTTAGATGTTGTTGCAAACTAGTTTTTTCTTTTGCCTTCTAAAAAAAGAGTAGTTTTTGTTTTCGAACATAACTAATATGTGCACTCATTTATAAAATTTGCACATCCAGTGCACAAGCAGAGCACGGAGAGTGCACATGTTTCCATTTATATATTTTAGTGTTTCTTCTTTACTTATTTCTGAATTTGGTTACCTTAAAAGGAATAAATAATACTCTTACATATCGTTGAAGAAAATGCTACAACACCGCCATATCGTTGCGATCGATTTTAAAACCCTTGAAGGAAAAATCAAGAACGTCAAATTAACTGAGTATACAATATTCTTTGCTGTTTTGAGTATCAAGGGTTAAGATCCATAACTGCAAAGTTCAAACGGTAAATTTGGATCCATATATGGACATGGGAGCAAGTTTCATGAATGACTTCAGTGGACTCCCTTGAGGATGGAAACCCCATTCTTGGAATCTCCTAATAACGGCACAGATGAAATACTCCATTTTGAAGTGAACCAGCAAGAATACCACATGTTTCCAAGTCTCTTATATGGTATTCTCTTGACCCTATCTCATGAAATCTTCCATTATCTTCATTGGGAAGGAGCTGGTAGCGGGCAATTCATCCTCAGTAGGACGTAGCCACATCCCTAAAAGCAGATTAAAAAAAAGGTTAAATATGCTAAATACTACCATACAGAATATAATAATGGCATGTTCATGTAGAAACTCCATTTTTTTTTTTTTTTTGGTTGGAAATAAGAATTCATCAAACTTACGCATTTAAAAATTTGCACGCCCAACGCACATTTGATGCACAAGAAAAGCACAAAGAGTGCACATGTTTCCATTTATATATTTCAATGTTTCTCTCTTTATTTATTTCTGAATTTTTTTTTTACCTAAAAAGAATAAATGAATCTCGTACATATTGTTGAAGAGAAGGCTGGAATCACGCGATCTCATTTGGCATGCTTCGGGATACCAGCAGGCGACCCTATATTTCCAAGTCTCTCATGGTATTCCCTTAAGCCGGTCTAATGAAAATCTTCCATTCATGTTCATTAGGATGTGTAGGTTAAGGAAGGAGCTGTTAGTGGGCAATTCATCCTCAGTAGGACGTAGCCATCTGCCACTAAAAGCAGATAGAATGGACTGCATAATCAACTCTATATCCGTTGCTGGCTCTAGCCTTGAAACTCAAACTACAAAAGTATCAGTTGGATATTTAACCTTCTTATCGTACCAATTTTCAAATTAATAAGCGATCATCATTTGCGTCTAAAATTGAATGTCTTAACAGTGTTTCCTTAGATAAACATGAATTTGATTAGCACGAGAAGGATCATGTTTAATAAAATTTTTTATTCATAAATGCAAGCTTTAGATGAAATATACACATTTTTTAGTTTATTGTTTGTTAGGATACTATTGAAAGTACTAGCGTTTGTTTTAGTTCATTTTTGAACATACAAAGCACACAGTCTGCACATATATTTATTATTGCCTTTTTTCCCCTTAGAAATTCAGTTAAAAAAATTCTTAAATACTATCAAAAAGTAAAGAAAATGACGTATGTAGTACTATATAAGGTAGATTACATAAAAATTTTTGGGTAGCAAAATGCAGAATGTTTTCATTGCATTGCTGAAACATTTAAAAGGTTTGCAAGAAACACTATTTTTCATCACAACTTCTATACTGAAATTTAAGTTTTCTACTAGACCTCTTACCATTTGCAACTCCCAAAATTTTTCTACCATTTGAAAGTATATATATGTTGATCTGTTTATTCTTTTCCAAGTGGAAGAATATCTGGCTCTCATGTTAATTAATGAGGGATGAGTCCCCTTGCAATATTTGTTCTCCATGACCATGCTCAATGAGGAATTTAACTGCCTAAATCGCCGCCATAATTTACAGTAAAAAAAAAAGGTTGAATATGCTAAATACTACCATACAGAAGATAATAATGGCATGTTCATGTAGAAATCTTTTTTTTTTTTTTTAGGTTGGAAGTAAGAATTCATCAAACTTACACATTCAAAAATTTGCACGCCCAATGCACGTCTGATGCACAAGAAAAGCACAAAGAGTGCACGTGTTTCCATTTATATATTTCAATGTCTCTCTATTTTTTTCTGAATTTTTTTTACCTAAAAAGAATAAATGAATCTTGTACATATTGTTGAAGAGAAGGCTGGAATCACACAATCTCATTTGACATGCAAATATAGCACATGTGACGTTATAATCAAGTTTCCAACTGCAGAAACCAAGTAAATTTAACTCTGTTCGACAGACTAGAAGAACCATAGAGCTTTGGTTGTGTTCATATTGCAACATGTTCCATGTCAAAATGCATGCTACTTCACAATATAATTTGATTTTAATTTTTGGTAGCAAAATGCAGAATAATTTCATTGAAATCCTTATAAAACATTTTAATTAAAGGTTTATGAGGAA
>CAVNYN010252776.1:0-70847 GCA_963692815.1 Nyctanthes arbor-tristis
CTTCTTGCTTGCTTTGAGTTTTTGGTGCTTGAGTGTATGTATACATATATATATGTATATATTGAATGTATGAAGAAGAAATATTTGTATTTTTTTTTTTGGTGCATATGAACAAAGATGGAGATGTGTATGCATTCTTGTGTATGAAATGTTTAGAAAGGATGGTGGTGAAATATGTTTGAAAAAAATTGAAAGAAGGTGGTGTGAAGATGATGAATTAGATATTTGCAAAATTCCAAGACAGAGGGAGGGAGAATGAAACGTTGGTGAGGGAGAGGGGAAGCAGACGTTGGCTGCTGATTGTTGGGTTAAGGGAAATGGGCTAACATATCCTTTTTTATTTTCTTCATTTTGGGTATATGGTTACATGGGAATGAGATGTTGAATAGAGACTTCCATATGTGGCAAAGTTTTTGAATTAGTTGGGTTTGATTGGACTATACATGGATAAGAATGAATTGAGCCATTTGAGCTAAATGAACAATTCATAGATTGTAATTAAGAAATATAATTATAGTAGAAGTTGACTAAATTCAAGTTAAATATTTTGAATTGGTTAAATGTAAAAGTTCGGTCATTAGTTCTCAAAATTATCTCATACAATACCTTTGAAGTTTAAAAACAAAATTATAGTTATGACTAGACGAGCGCGATGACAAAGTTTGACTATTCAAAATTTATTTAGGCACGTCATAGCGATATGCATATTAAAATAAAATTTTTAAATGGAAAAATTTTATGGTCGCTACATGATATATGATGAATCGAAAAACCTAATCAGATATCGGATCAGAAACTTTTTCTACGCAAATTAGGTATTCATCAAGTTTGATATAGATCAAGCTTTTTTGTTATCACTAGGGGTTAACATGAGTAGAGTTCTTATTTTATATTATTCTTTATTTTTTATTTTTATTTAAATAATTAAAGGTATAATGGTAATTTTAATATGAATTAAAATTAGTAATTGAAATGTTGAGGACAGAAGGAGTTACTAGGGACATAATGTGACAACAAATGAAATATTAGGGGTCTTATATGCCCAAAAAATAATGGGAACAAAATTGTATAAAAATTGAAAAGTTGGGACCTATAGTAAGAGTAAATAATTAAGGGTATAATAGTCATATTGATATGGGTTAATAGTGAAAATTGAAATGTTGGGGATGAAAGGTGACGGTATGGACAAAATACGATAATAAATGAAAGGTTGGGCTAGAAAAAAAGAATATAGTCAAAATTGATACAAAATTGAAAGGTTGAGGACTTAGAGTGAAAATTACCCTAATTGTAATTGTTATTTCAATTACAAGTTTTAAAACTGAAATGAACAAATGTTTGCTTAAAATTTATAGTTAAAATATATTATTATTATTATGTGATTAATCTTATATTATCGTACGACGGACAATACACATCTAAATACTCGTTTTTCCAAACGTCATTACAAATTTGGGCATTTCTTTCAATTTCCTCTTGGTGGTTAAATTTTCTTATTTGATTTAAGTTTCTCAAAATCTATTCTCACTCAAACTCATTTTCAATCACATATTTATCTATTAAAAAAATTTTATATATAAATTCGTAATTTTTCTTTACTTTTTAACCACATATACTCTCAAAGATCAATTATTTATAAAATCAATTTTCAATATGACCACTTTGATAGAATAGGTCCTTAAAATCCTCAGGATAAAAGTCTTACTGCTGATATCCCTAGACTTTTAACACTAGCCCTTGCTTCACTCTCCACAGTCCAGCCCGTTACTGCATCTGCGTCCACTTCTTTCCTTCTTCAATCCTCCCGTATCTTCAGAAATTATTATACGCATACTCTCTTCGTATACGTTCAAGGATCTGCAGATCTTGAGTTTTTGATTGTTGATCTGCGGTGAATTTCGATAGAGAAGATGGAGACCGCCGGGAGAAAGTCTCGCGCGATTCAGCTGTCTTTTTGTTTCGCGATCTTCCTGTTTATCAACTCCGCTCACTCCTTCTACCTTCCCGGTGTTGCTCCTCAAGATTTCGTTAAGGTATATATATGCTTCTGCTTTAGTACTGACTAGAATTTTGTAGATCTTATTTTATTGTTTCAATTTTGTGTGTTTGTGTGAGCTGTGTATTTGAAGTAATGGATGGATTTTGCAAGTTACACTAAGAAATGATGGGTTTTGTGAATCTTTGATCTTTTTGACTTAAGAGTTTGGCACGCACTATTTCAGTGACTTTGTTGGTTACGGCTACATGTCTCCCAGATCTATATATTTTTACTTATTCTGGCAAAAATTATACGATTTATGCAGTGTAGTTTTTCCAAAAAGATTGAGATTCAAAATTATTTTGTTAGTAGCCTTTTTTTTTTTTTTTTGGAGAAATTAATCCTGTAATTAGTTGGTTGAAGTTCAAATGCTATATATGCTTCTTGATTGATTGAGAGGTTGTCATTCAAGATATGAGGCCTTTTTTCCCCTTTCTTCCTACTATGATGAAAATGGCATTGCCGCAATTTAACTGAATGGCAGTAAGCCTGTTTCGATATGGAGTAATTGAGTTACTATTGCATAATCACGTGTTTTTCTTTTCTAGTAACTTCCTGATATTTTGAACATATTTTTATCTGGATTAAAAATGATCTTTAAGTACGATTCACTGATGGTCCATGCTTTGTATCATGTGAGTAGAAGATTTTTCATATAATGTGCTCAAGCCCTCGACTTGGATCTCATGTTCTTGTATAAAAGGTAGGCAGAACATGGATTTTTGCGGTATGGCACTTATGCCAATGGGAACTTTTCTAATAACTAGGAGGAGAAAAGATAACTCTCAATGCCAAAACTGTAACATTACACAAGAATAAGGAAAATTAAAGCGTGTGAAAAGATCTATGATTCCCATCTATTATGGGTAACACAAAGGGAGATCATCTTTATTGATGCATAGAAGGGAAGTGTTTAGTTCCCCTTCAACATGTAATTCAAAGCCAAATTGCAACATGATTTAATGGGGAAAATTAGATTTCTATGCCTTTCATTGTAATTGTTAAACAAAACATTTTATGTGATGGGAGCTTTCTCGCTTTGGTAAAGTCAGAAACAGTCGTTTATATCATCATAATATATACTTTTTTTTCACTTTTGTATGTATGAGCTCTCTCTCTCTCTCTCTCTCTCGCGCGCGCGCTTGCTCACGTACGTTCCTTTATGGGTTTTGGTGGCATTGCGAAATTATCTGTGTAAATTCCTCTAATCTTGAAGTTGGTTGAAGTCAATTTTGTTGATTCTTGCCATCTGCTCCTATTTTTTGAATGTACTGTCATTTCAATATAGAACAACATTTATTATCCAAGATGTTTTCCTAGTGCAGCAAGAAATGAATGCAAGTGCTGGGTTACCAAAAGTTGAAAAGTTATGTTGAATGCTATATGGAACATAGAGAATCAGGAGAAGAAATTACTTAAAAAGAATAACGATTCCTACTTTTATTCTAGTCACCAAACTTTCTAGCCCCTCCACCTCTAAAACCCAAAAGAGGTTCTCTTCTAGTAGGATTAGATGAAAACACGCTAATGTTCAAGCAGCCAAGTGGCCACTTTATGTTATGCGCTCTCAAATGCATGGAAGCAGTACACATTATTACAGGAATGGCTATTTAATGTTTTTCTTTCAGATATTCTTGCGTTGTCCTTTGTGTGAGTTATAATATACTTGATTTTCTTTTTTTCTTTTTCTCTTTTCTCCAAAAGATAACTTAAGTAAAGGTAGAATTCTTAACAATTGTATTTAGCTTCAAAGATGGAAGATGGGTACAGTGCTCATATCATAAGCATGCCAAGTGGGTTATGAGCCAAATATATTTTCAACATTCTAGTATTTCATATTTCCAGCAATGCCATTGCTGGCAATATTACACATTATTACAGGAGTAGCTATTTAACATTTCTCTTTCATACATTCTTGCTTTGTCCTTCATGTGAATTATAATATACTTGATTATCTGTCTTTTTCAAGGTAACAGAAGTAAAAGTAGAGTTCTTAAGTATCGAAATTTTGCGTCAGTGATGGAAGATATGTAAAGTGCCATGTCCCATCATAAGCATGTCAAGTGGTTGTACACCAATTATATTTCCAACATCTCTTGTGTTTCATATTTGAAGCTCTTTATTTTTGCAATTTATAAAGGGAATTTATAATTAGTGGAAATGAGTGGTGGAGATTTAATTGAAGTTTGAAATGTGTGGTGATTGTTAAGTAGTTGTCAAATCAACACTCAAATCATGGTAGGTGAATTTATAAATGGAAAAAATAAAGAGGTTCAAAAACCTCTTATTGCCAACCTTTTCGGTGCACATCTTCTAACCTGCTTGCAACATATATGCTGTAGTTTTCTTGTTCTCTGTTTGAGTTCGGTGTGACGTGATTGTAATGCTTTGCGGTTCCTTTGGTGCAGGGTGACGTTCTGAAGGTCAAAGTGAACAAACTCGCTTCCATCAAAACCCAACTTCCATACTCATACTATTCCCTCCCTTACTGCAAACCAAATAAAATTGTGGACAGCGCTGAGAATCTGGGGGAAGTTCTTCGTGGTGATCGTATTGAGAACTCTCTCTATGAGGTCAGCATCATTCTAGTTTAGTTCTGTTAGTTGGACAAAGAGTACTCATCCGCACCACTTTATATTATTTAACAGTGCAAAATAAACCTTCCACATAATATTCACAAGTAATCTTCTAAACCAAGTATACCATTGCAGTTCAAAATGCGAGAGCCTCAAATGTGTAATATTGTTTGCCGTATCACACTTAATGCTAAAGATGCAAAGGAATTCAAAGAGAGGATAGATGATGACTACCGGGTGAACATGTGAGCCAACTTTCTAAGGAATGTCATTCAATCGAACGGCCTTGCACAAAAGGACTTACTTTTGGTTTTTGATGTTTTTGACAGGATTTTAGATAACCTTCCCCTAGTTGAGCCTTATAAAAGACCCGATATGGACTCAGTTATATACCAACATGGTTTCTATGTTGGTCTCAAGGGACAGTATGCCGGAGTTAGTATTCCTTGCTTGTTCAAGTTGAAAATTTCCCATTACATTTGTATTGTGGAGTTCAGTCTTGGCGCCTCTTTTACACCCTGAATTATTTATTTACAGAAAAAGGAGGAGAAGTATTTTATCCACAACCATTTGACTTTTACGGTGAAGTTCCATAAGGATGAGAAAACTGAAGCTGCAAGGATTGTGGGATTTGAAGTCAAGCCATTCAGGTGATGAAGCAAAATGCTTAAATTTTTTGCTTCATATAGTTGTGGCCTGTTAATTGAAGTTGAATTTATTTTATCTCCAGTGTTAAGCATGAATATGAGGGTAAATGGGATGACAAAAACACACGTTTAACGACCTGTGATCCTCATGCAAAACGTACTGTAACCAGCTCTGATTCCCCTCAGGAGGTTGAAGATAAGAAGGAAATCATTTTCACGTATGATGTTGAGTTTACGGTAATATACTTTGTATCTCACTGTGAATAAAGCATTATACATTCAGGTGTAGTGTTAATATGGGTATATTGGTCTGACTTTGCTTCTTGCTTCACTGCTGTAGGAAAGCGAAATTAAGTGGGCATCTAGATGGGATACTTATCTTTATATGGCTGACGATCAAATCCACTGGTTCTCAATTGTCAATTCTTTGATGATTGTCCTTTTCCTATCTGGAATGGTGGCCATGATAATGTTGCGCACTCTTTACCGTGACATCTCCAAGTACAACCAGTTAGAGACTCAGGAAGAAGCTCAAGAAGAAACAGGTTGGAAATTGGTCCATGGTGATGTGTTCAGACCTCCAACAAACTCAAATTTGCTGTGTGTTTATGTTGGAACTGGTGTTCAGTTCTTCGGGATGATAGTAGTTACCATGATCTTTGCTTCACTAGGGTTCCTATCACCTTCAAACAGGGGAGGATTAATGACTGCTATGCTTCTTCTTTGGGTGTTCATGGGCCTGTTTGCTGGATATGCCTCAGCTCGTTTGTACAAGATGTTCAAAGGGGCAGATTGGAAGAAAATTACTCTTCAAACAGCTTTCATGTTCCCGGGAATCGTTTTTGCAATATTCTTTGTGTTGAATGGTCTAATTTGGGGAGAGAAGTCCTCTGGAGCTGTGCCATTTGGGACCATGTTTGCATTAGTGTTGTTGTGGTTTGGTATCTCAGTTCCTCTTGTTTTCGTAGGTAGCTACGTAGGGTATAAGAAGCCAGCCATAGAGGATCCAGTGAAAACCAATAAGATTCCAAGGCAAATACCTGAGCACGCTTGGTACATGAATCCCGTTTTCTCTATCTTAATCGGAGGCATACTTCCATTTGGTGCAGTATTTATTGAGCTGTTTTTCATCCTGACGTCAATCTGGTTGCAACAGTTCTATTACATTTTCGGTTTCCTCTCCATTGTGTTCCTCATCCTAATTGTCACCTGTGCTGAGATCTCCATCGTTCTTTGCTATTTTCAACTTTGCAGTGAGGACTACCTCTGGTGGTGGAGGTCATACCTGACCTCAGGGTCATCTGCCCTGTACCTCTTCCTTTACGCAGCATTCTACTTCTTCACGAAACTCAACATCACAAAGCCGGTTTCTGGCATATTGTACTTCGGATACATGCTTATCGCTTCCTATGCTTTCTTCGTGCTGACTGGCACCATCGGTTTCTTGGCATGTTTCTGGTTTACTCGGCTCATTTACTCGTCTGTCAAGATTGATTAAGTGAAACAAGCACGGAATGGAACATTTTATGGCTCTGCAAGTTTAAAGGAATATTCATGGTTGAGTAGAAAATGTTGCAAGCAGCAATTGTTGGCTATGACTTATGACTTCGATTAGATTTTGAAATTTGTGACTGGGCTCGTCTTTTATAGCTATTTTATACGGATCCCGGGTCTTTGCTTCATTTTCTGGAAAGTTTTTCTATATTCTTTAAAAGCCCCTTGTCTGAAGACAAATTTAAGAAGTTTCTGTAACGATTAACGTCCAAGACATATCAGGTATCAGCTATGGAATGAAATTCTTGTAAAATAGGCATTTCTATATCTCCATCACTTGCAGTTTAAAACTATATGCAATATTGTGTTTATCTGTCATTAGCAGCTTTACCTACCGAGTCTCATGGTTTATTGTATATAGTCTTGCAAAAAGTTTTTTTTTTGTTTTTTTTGGGGGGGGGGGGTTGTGGGGGTTGTGGAAGTGATTTTCTGGGAAAATACGTGGTTGAGTTGTTGATGCTAAAGTTTGAGTTGATTAGTTTTGGTAAATAAAATGCTGAAGATTCTACTTGTTACGTTGTGTATTGAGGAATATAAGAGTGGAATGAAGATAATCAATGGGGTTAGTGAGGTCAGGCTCTATTATGGATGTTTTATGGGACTCGAAACTGCAACTCACAACTTTGATAGGGCGGTTTTTTGACAGATTGAACTACAATCTTAGCCTAGAAATTGATGTCTTTGAATTCGAGCCAAGGAGAATGGAGAAGTGCGACTACAGTGTAGTCCCAATATTCCATAGTAAGAGCATCTCTAATGCAAAGTCAAGATAGAAGGTCTTAAGTGTATATGTTTTAAAGAATATTGACATTACATTCAAAAAATCCTCCAATGCAATAATGTGTTGTATACTTGTTAAGTTATTATTAGGGATTTTGAAAAAAAAAAAGAGAAAAATTTTTTGATTGGATAAATTAATTCTTAATACTGTCATAGAATGTCATCGCATGACGTTCTCTATGATAATGCGATGACATTCTCTATGACAATGTCAAGTATTTAATGTGATAAATAAGTATTTTTTTTGTCAGTTGTCAATTTATTCTATGACTATGACTATACATTGGAGATGCTCTAAGACAATTTATATATGGGTTATCTAATGATCTCCCGTATTGGTAATGATTTCTCGTAACGTGTGTTTGTAATCAAAACCGGCCATATGATGGGGGTAACCATTTCAGGGGGCCCAAAATTTTGGATTATACTTGGGCCCAATTCATAGAAAGACTTTCTCTCCATTTTTTGGGGAAGTTTTACAATGAGTTGTGTTATTTGAACAAAAGCACATATAAAAATTCTAACAAAATTGACACGTGACACGATTTTATTTTTCAACATATCACATTACTTTCACATTAACACAAATCACTTATGACACATATCATCTTTGTCATCTTTTTTGTATCTTTATTTGTCCACTTAGAATTTTCCTTTTACACTGGCCTAGGTTTTTAAACAAAATTCCAAGCATACCGTGTAACGTTTCCTTTTTCCAAAAATACTGCATACTACCTTATTTAAACAGGGCCAATTAAAAAATAAAAAAGGCAAATTAAATTCCCCACCCCCAAATCCCTTACCCGCCACCCACACTCCCTCCCCGCCAGCCTGTTGTCAGTGACTGGCCGGCCAGATTCCGACCAGCCGCCTTTATTGACCTTTGAACCATGTTAATTTATTTCTACTCCTATTTTATTTTAATTTTAATAACAATAATAAGAATTGCATCACCCACGTAATAATTGCATCACTCACCACGTGGCATGTAACAATCCAAACTGCAGCGTCGTAAATATTTCATCATCTGCATGCGAGAAATCTCAATACATTAAATATATCAATTAAATTGTTTATTATGAGCTAAATCTATGCATACGTTAATGTGTTTTAAATTAACAATTTTATAAGGGTTAATTTCACAAAAAGTCTTCAACCTTTGAGTTAAGAATCGATTAGGTATCTAACCTTTTTTTTCAATCTCCTGAGTCCACAACCTTTCATAAATGAGCACAACATGTCTCTTTTATCACTATTCCCTCAACTTTTCATAAAAATAACGATTATACCCTTTAACTTTTTAATTTTAAAAACAAAACATTTAAAAATATTAAAAATAATAAAAAAATTAAAAAAAAAAAACACCCATCCCACTCCATAGGGTCACCGGAAATGGCCGCCAGACCCATTTTCGGCTTTACTACTGTTTCCAGAGGCAGCACTTATTGGGGAGGGGGGAGTCTTCTCCCATTTTGCAAACATGGGGGAAGACTCTCCCCATAAGTGCCGCCAGAAACGGCAGCAAGCAACTGTGTACGAAATCAACTAATAAGTGTGAAAAATTATTTTCTTTTGTTGGAATCTAGGATAAGACTTCAAATAAGACTTCACTATATATGAATATGAATAGGATGGAATCCCCTTTCATTCTAAATATAATCAAATTAAAAAGGGTGGTTTCTCCTACGTTTTCGCATCAAAAAAAAATATTTGTTCTTGGATGGATTCCCCCATTTTGCTGCCCATTTTAGCTGTTGGAAACATCAGAAAACTCTTTCCTTTCCAGCAGCTTTTTGGCCAACGGAAATGGCTCTGGCGGCCCTCTTGAGGGGGTGGGTGGCTGTTTTTTTTTTTAATTTTTTAATTTTTAATATTTTTAAATATTTTGTTTTTAAAATTAAAAAGCTAAAGTGTATAATTGCCATTTTCCATAAAAAGTTAACGGAATAGTGATAAAAGGGAACTGTTGTATACATTTATGAAAGGCTGGGGACTTAGGACAGAGAAAAAAGGTTGGGGACCTAACCGACTCTTAACTCAAAAATTGGGGACCTTTTGTGAAATTAACCCATTTTATAATAACAAAAGAAATTTTTACTCGGTTAAGTGATTTCATCTTTGCTCTAAAATTTTTATCCGAGAACATGCCTAAATTGTCATTTTTTCTTTTTAAATAAATTTATATAGTACAAATCATTATTCATTACATAAAAGATGATGTAATATTTTAAATTCATGTAATATCATGTGTTATACAATATAATTCATGTAACATAAAATGTTACAAACATAACAATGACTGTTACACAATTAACAAAGATTGTTACGCACATTGTAATAGTAACGCATCTGATTTCACACATAACATAGTTTACTGTACACATAACATATTTTGTTCAACTGATAACATAATTTGTTACATACATAACATAGCTCGATACACATTTGACACCTTGTTACACGCATATCATAACTTGTTAAACATATGATGAACCTTATAACGAATATAACATACACTGTTATATACACAACACGCATTGACACAATACACATTGTTAACTCATAACACAAATTGTTTAACATCATAAATTGTTAAACAAATAATATAGCTTGATACACATCTAGCAAACCTTGTTAAACATATAAAATAACTTGTTACACACATAACAAGCCTTGTAATGCAAAAATATAGATTGTTACAAAACATAGTTTGATACACATCTAACAAACCTTGTTACACATATAACGAATCTTGTAAATTATAAAATATAGATTGTTACAAAACATAGTTTGATACACATCTAACAAACCTTGTTACACATATAACGAATCTTGTAAATTACAAAATATAGATTGTTACAAACATAGCAAAGTTTGCTACACATTAACAGGCCTTGTTACACTCGCTACCAACCTTGTAACCTACATAACATAGATTGTTACACACAAGCATTATTACACTTATACCACAACTTCAATGTAACATATGTTAAAAAATTATTACAAAAAAATTAAAAATCAATTGAAATGAAATATTGGGAAACATGGTCAACGGAAAAAGAAAATTAAAAAAGAGAAGACAAAAAAGAAATAATTGAAAAAGAAAAAGAAAAAAAGCAAAAAAAATAAACATTTCCAAATACTTTTTGTAATTCGATGAAATTTTCATAGCCTCTCCCGTTGGAAGATCCGGATTCTTCCAGATAAGCTCTTACTGCATTCTTTGCTTATTATTCTTCTTCTTCCACTTTCCGAAATTTTCTTTTTTTCCCCTTTCTAACGTGTTCAGATTTTCAAATGTGTTCAGACTTTTTTTTTGCTCCAATTTACAATTCAGATAAAAATCAAAATCAGATTTGGCACATTCAAATTAAAACCCTACTTTTGTGGGCACACTCAATAGTCTATACAATTTAGAATCAGATTACAATTCAAAATCAGATTGAATCAGCAACAACACCCAAAAGATGAAAGTAGCCTAAAAAAATGAATATGTTAGGGCAAGGCTGCCACTGCCGCCGCCTCTACCGCCGCCGTTGCTGCTAAGCCTCTGCCTCCGTCACCGCTACTGTTCTGTTCCGCCTCTACTGCAGCTCCATTCTGTCTCTACTCATGCTGACTAGCGCGGGCTCGCCGCTGCTGTAGCTCCATTCCGCCCTCTACCTCCTACTGGTTCCGCTGCCGCGGTGGACCTCCTGTAGCTTCTGCCGAAGTGGCAGATCTCCTACCGGTTCAGCCGCTGCCAACCTCTCTCATCCCTCCCTCTCTCTCTCTCTATCTCTGAATGTCTCTAAACGTCTCAAACCCTAAGCCCAAATCTATTCTCTTTTAAGTAATGAAAATGGGCTTAAAATGTGCCTTTAAAAAACAAAAAACTTGGGCCAAATTTTAGCCCAAAAAAAATAGAGCAACCCGAAAACAAACCCGACCCAACGCAAGTCGGTTTGGGTCGGCCGGTCTCAGTTTGCATATTGGCAAATCGACTTTGTATCGGGTTGGGCTAGGGTTCAGGCTGAACTAGGCCCGCCATCCCGATACCCAGACCTAGTCGCGTCCCTCAGGGCCCTCAAAGTGTGAATTCAATTTTAAAAAAATAATAATAATGAATAAAGTCAATAATTAGCTCAACAGTGAAATCAGAAGTATAGAACGTTGACATCTAAATTCTACACCTTCTTCTTCAATCTTCACTGCCATTGACGCACTGACCGGCTACCATTATTCTCACCTTTTCCGGTCACCCTCTGAAACCAAGAAACAACATTGCTGCCAAGCCAGCCGCCAAATAATTTGTCCTCTTTTCCCTAATTTCCTAACCCTAATTCCTTTAGAAATCCCTAATATAATTGGATTTGGAATTTTGTGCTTAATTTGTTAAGCAGACTATTTGATGTTTGGTTTTACTTCAATTATTTGATGTTTGGTTTTCCTTCTATCTATAAGTTGTGCTTAATTTGTTTCGGCAATTATTTTTTTTATTTTTTATTTTTACACTAATGGGATGAGGGTTGATAAGGGATGTTCTTTGCCAGAAGAAAGTTTTAGTAAGTGACTAATTACTAGTTAGGCGAACAGGAATACATGATATATTGAATTAATGGCTCTTGTACATTGCGGTTATGGTATTGTAAATAGTATTCAACTTCTAAATGTCTAATTCAATTAAAAGACAAGCAAATTGAGAAAAAAATAAAGCAAGTATGACCACCATCAAGATTTTGAAAATCATAAATGATTAAATGCTCTTATTATGATAGAACAATTGCATTTAATTATGATAATCATAAATTTTTTCCTCTCATATTATGAACCCTAAACCCATATGGCTATAACCAATTGCCAAATGTTGATGAGATTTATTCTGCTTTTTTCCTTCTTTATAAATTTAATGACCTGTCTTGACTTGAAATTCTACATTGTGGTTTTCTAATCCCAGTAATGACTTATGAAGGGGTATTAGGCCTAAACGTGGTTTGGTTTAATCGTGGTTTTAAGAAAATGAAACCAAACTAAAAACTGATTTTTTTGAGAAAATAACCATTTGGCTATTTTGTAATATTAAAACCAAATTGAAACCAAACCGTTTAGGTTTTGATTTGGTTTAGTTTGGTTATGGTTATGTAAAATATTATAAAACATAGTTTAACGGGGTTATCGACTAAAGGTAAAAATAGAAAAGTATGTACCTTGCAGGAGGAGCAACCACACTTTAGGGTTTAAGTTACATGATTTTAATAGAAAATGAGATTTTTTGGTAACTTTACTCTTTTAACTTTAAGAATTTCAGTTAAAAATTAATTTAATAAATTCGAAATCAAATCATTTAGCACAGTTATGATTTGATTATTGGTTTTGGAACGAAAATCATAACCAAATGATTATTCGTTTTACTAACTATAACCGTTTAAAAACTCAGAAAAACCGAACCAAACCACTCGGTTTTGGTTTGGTCCGGTTTAGTTTGGTTGGTTATGGTTATATTGCCCAGCCCTAAGGGGTATGATTTCTTCAAAGTTTCGTTGATGGAAGTGCTGGAAAATAACATGGATTTTGGCCTTTGGTTAAAATTGAATTTCTTAAAAGATCTAAAAATAGTATGAACTTTTCATTCTCATATCTATGTATCCCTCTTCCCTTGTTTCCTTCCTCTACTGCAGTGATCAAAGCACAAAAGTTGTGAACTTTCCATTTGATTAGTGTTTTTGGCTTAAAAAATGTAGACGTGCGGTATTTAGGTTACTTTTTGACACATTGTAACGCATTTTAGTTATACATATTTTTTTTCTTTGTTGTTTCATTTCAAATTTAACGTTCAGTATATTGTTTTGTTTTTCACTTTACATGTTTTATTTTGTGATAATAAGGTAATTATCTGTCGCTACGTTAGGGGGTCTATTTTTTGAAATTTGCCTAAGGCCTTAGAAATAATAGAGACGGCCCTGCACGTAATGTGTGCATCTGACGGGATAATCTTGCATGACGTATGACAAGAAACCATTTTTAGGGTCTATATTGGTAGTTTTGTTAATCTTTTGCTATGTTTTTAGTGGATTAGTTAAATCTACCTGGCTTTTATTAATCGCGTCATCAGATATATATTATTACGACAGGTAATAATGCTACAGTCTATATTTGGTACAATTGAGGTACAATCTTAGTAAAATATCCAAATGCCCTTATTCTATTTTATTTTATTCTTGTATTTTCAGTTTTATCACCTAATACTCATACAAAATAATTCTATTTGAAAAAAAAATGAGATAAAGAGTTAGACAAAATAGACATGTGACTCATGTGATTGCCATTGATTTAAAAGTAATGTGATGTGTTAAAAATAGAATATTGTCATGTATCAATTTTATTTAATTTTTTGTATTTTTTTGTTCAAATAACATAACTCACTCATATATCATCACACACAAATAATTTTTTTTTTTTTTTTGAGATTACAAAAGGGATTACAGGGAGTGTGGAATCGAACCCTTGATCAGGAGTTTAAAAATCTAACTAGAATGGGATCAGAACACAGGGGTCTTGGCATATCCACACACATATTAAAACTATTACAATAAAATGTATAAAGCCTACTATTATATGTTAAAGTTTTTTCTTCAATTATTATGTTTAATTAATTCTTCTACCTTTCCTTCTAGCTTAAATATAAATCATGTTTTTCAAGTATTATAATTTGACTAAAAAATCAGCTAAGAGGCTACCTAGATGTTCTGTCTGAAAAATCTATGTTTTGGACGGGTTTCAATTGACAGATCACCCGATTTGGGACAACCTATATGTAAATAATTTTTCATCACGTGTGCGTTGGTGAAATAATCCCATCAGACGTATGGTGGAACATTATTTTCAATATTTAGCCTCTATTGAGAATTATGAAATAACAGTCTATACCCTCACCTATCATTATCACTATATATATACGTGTGTGCGCGTGTATATTAAAAATTGGATATATTTACACCACTATTTGCTAATCACATATTTACCATTATACCCCACGGTCAAAGTGTAAATCTCATAAAGTAAACCACATACGGTGTGCCACATTTTCTTCCCCATTTTCTGCCGTTCTCCTTCTGTTTCTTATGAAGTACAAATCATTTTTATGGCTAAACATTTTAATAGTGATAAATAATAAATTTATAAAACTTAGAAAGAATTTATTTATTTATTTATTTATTAATAAATAGATAATAGAGAGGCATCAAGCATCCCAGGCCTAAAAGAATGCTGTGATGAATCACTTCCCAACTCCACCGTAATTCAATCCAAATTCAACGAAAAAAAATGTGTAACATTCTTGGAACTTATACAAACTAATGAGTGACAATTGACAAAAATCTGTTTTCTTCTCTTTTTTTTTCTTTTTTGTTTTTTTTTTTTAAGTTCAATTACAAATCTACATCAGAGTAATACGTATAGATATTTATCCTATTGAAACACAGTGCTAAAAAAATCAATAATACAAACCCACATATAGTTGGAATACATACAATAATAAAATGTAGAAAATATTACATATAAGGGAATTGAACCGAGGACCTCTACGTACTAATACCTCAACCTAACTCCCTAATAAAATGTATTAGATAGGGATGGAAACGGGCCGGGTTCGGGGCCCCCCCGTCCCGTTAAGGAAATCTCCACCCCCATACCCGATTCAATCGGGTAAGGGGTAGGGGATGTTCGGGGCGGGTACGAAAAAATTACCCGTTACCCGCCCCACTAAGGAAAAAAATCCTTAAAAAAAAGAACGACGCAATGCGGCGGTAGAGACTTTGGGATTGGGTGGACTAGTAGAGACTTGGAGTTGAAGGGTTCGAGTTGGACAGAGACAAAGACGAGAGGTGGGGAGTTGATTTAGGGACATGATTTAGTTTGTATTTAAATTAGTTTTTTTTTATTTTAAGAAAACTCAAATTTTGAATGAATTAATTATTAAGGTTAGTTAAAAATTCAACAAAAATGGTACTAGTCGAGATGGGTAAGGTTTAGTGTTTCCATCTTGGGTATTTAGAATCAAACTCTCACAAATTCACTATTTAAGTTTAAATTTTTTTCCAAAAAAAACGGGTATCTAGTCGGGGGCGGCCAATACTTGACCCAGACCCGATAAGGCTTCGGGGCGAGATCCATCACCCCATACCAGCCTCAATAGTTAACGGGGCGGGTATGCACGAGTATCGAGTAATACCCGTCCCGTTGTCATCCCTAGTATTAGGCCTCATTGACACAAAAATATGTTTTCTCACGTCACATCACATCACATCACTTAAAAAATTATAATTATGTCATATTATTATAGTGTAATGTAAAATTTCTAATACAAATTCAAATACACTTTTCCCAAAAAGTGATGAAAAAGATAAAAGAGCAGCCAAATTTAACCCATCTTTTAGTCATTCCATGCTCGTGCAAATGTCAGCGTTGCGATGTTGGAGGCAAGGACTTGCAAGGGTTAATACATGGTATTCTTCACAGAGATTCTATGGAAAATCCATCTATTAGATTAATCCAGAGTTAATTTGATTCGTCGTATTTTGGTTAGAGTTTGGTTACTTTGTCATATTATTTTGATTGTTTTAGCTCTAGACATCGATAGAGTTGTCATTGTACGTACAATCAATTTGTTGGGAGGTCTTGCTTTGGTCCCCTCCCTTGTAAATTCTTCTTTTGATGGAATAAAATAGTAGAAGTCTTCCAAACGCTATGCGGTCTTCACTTAGGCTGTTTTGGTGTTTTTTTTTTTAAAAAAAAAAGAAAAAAAGAAAAATGAAAAAAAAAAGTATACACAATATACATATATTGCATTGTGAAAACTTTAATTTCAATATATTTTTTTTACATGTGCTATATGCGCAGAAAAAATTATTGGTATTCCTACAAGTCAGCATTAACAAGATTTCATTACTATAAAAATTTTTCTCCGTACATGTTATTAGAAATATCTAGTGTCTCTGGATCAAAGTGGTGTTAAGATAAACTTTTTAATTAAAAAATTTACATTAGGGTGAACAGGCCAAGTTAATTAGCTTGGCAGGCTAGTCAAGGCCAGTGGCATTAATTAGAGGCATGGGGTGTAGTGGGGCCTTGAATCTAGTTGTACCCTAGTGCTCTAGGTCTCACCTGGCCTGATCGCTACTTTTCCATGTCAGTCGACCTGCTTTACCAAGTTGTACTTTCCAGGAAAAAGTCATTTATTTTTATTAGAAAGCAATCAGGACAAGAAACAAAACAGTATACAGAGAATTGATTCAACATTATATATTATTCTTATTGAGTAGAAACAAATAGACAGCCATATCTTTGGAAAAGACAGCAGCATGCTACTTCTGCTCCCATTTTTATAATTAAGAAGTCAAAAAGGTACGGCGATTATATTGAAAATATTTAAGTATTAGACGTTTGGTGTAGAATAATAGGATATTTAATTTGCCAAACCGACTCAACCCGACCTATCGTAATCATATCAATTTAGGTTGGTTTTGAATGAGTGACGGGTTGAGTTCGGTTTAGATATTTGAAACTCGAGCGACGTTTGTTCGCTTTAAGTAATAGAAAATGTAAGGATTAGAAATCATTTGTGAAATTAACCCAAAAAAATGTTATCCTTCTTAATATTAATATATATTCGAGCAAAGCATTAAAAGGTAGAAATGTACCTTGAGGCGTCATGTATTGTTTAAGCGATCCTTAAGTTTTTGAAGCGATTGAGGTGTAAGCCTCTCGATAAACCAAACAGAAAGCTACAAAACGTAATAAAAAAATATCAAATGATTTATTTCAACGTAAAAAAATAAATTTGATCATAATTTTCAGTATATACGGCATCATGTGTTGCTATTTTGAGTAAAAATGATAGTTTGTAAACATTAATTGACTAAGGTGTTGTATTGAATGCGGAGGCATTAGAAAGCATATTCACCAATCGATCTACACATACTAATGATGAAACAGAAATATTCAAAAGATTGTAAAATAATGTAAAATAACTTATTTCAAAGTAAATAAAAAAATGGGTCAAAATCCACTATATACACGTCAACATAACATAATATGTTGCTATTGTGAACGATTTGATGGTTTGCAACTTATAATTAATTGGGATGATGGGCACTCTAAATCCAGCACGTGCCCACTAGAAACATAATTATTAAGAGTCACAATAATTACCAAGAATTTGACAGTTTCATTCTGGTGTCATACATATGATACGTTATGGCACTATATGACTTATGTGACGTATATAAAGATACGTTACATGCACACTATATGGGCCATATCATGTCATAGTGTGTCATGTATATGACACTAGATCAAAATCAAAGAATTTGCATTAGATAGGCATTCTTCCCATAGAGAGTAATTCTTGCTACAAGGATCAATAACCCAATACAAAGAGAGAAAATAAAAAGAGCAATAAAAGTAGCAGTCTTATTGAACGGCAAAAATGTCCACCATGAGTCTTAAGTATAAAAACATCAAAAATTAAAATGAGTTTTCTTCGTCAAAATACTAAATTCATTAGTTTTTTTAAAATTAAATTCTAGATAGAAGTTAGACCTCCTCGTAAAATGCCTCAATGTCTAAGACGTAAACCTCGTCATAAAATGCCTTAAACAGGTACCTTGAGGGGTGAAGTATGTCGAGGCGTAAAATACGGGCCTCGAGGCGGGATTAAGTCTCACCTTTTAAAACAATGATATCGAGTAAAATAGTTATGGTAATTAGATGAAGGGTGATAGCTTAAGTGGTAAAGAGAAGCTCTTACTAGGATGAAATTTTGAATTTGAATCTATACCCCAATTTGAAATTCCTCAAATTGTTAAAAAAAGAAAAGAAAAAAAGGAATATTTATGGTAATTGATTAATATATCATTGTCTAAAATAAAACATTTATTAACAAAACGAGTATTCTAGTACTTTTACCATAATTTTGTTTGTCATTAGGAATGGCAACGGAATGGGTATTACTCGATACCCGTGATACCCGCCTCGTTAACTATTGGAGCAGGTACGAGGTGAAGGATCTCTCCCCGAAGTCTTATAGGGTCAGGGTCGGGTATTGGCCGTCCCGACCCGCCCGACCCGATACTCTTTTTTTTTGGAAAAAAATTTAAACCTAAGTAGTGAGTTGGTAAGGGTTTGATTAGAGATACCCAAGATGGAAACAATAAACTTTACCAATCTCGACAAATACCATTTTTGTTGAATTTTTAACTAACCTTAATAATTAATTCATTTAAAATTTGAGTTTTCTTAAAATAAAAAAACTAATTTAAAGACAAATTAAATCATGTCTCTAAATCAACTCCTCTCCTCTCATCTCTGTCTCTATCCAACTCGAACCCTTCAATTTCAAGTCTCTACTAGCCCACCCAATCTCAAAGTCTCCACCGCCGCACCGTGCAATTCTTTTTTTTTCTAAAGATTTTTTTCCATAACTGAGCGGATAACAGGTAAATTTTTCGTACCCTCCCCGAACCACCCTCGCTCCGTACCCAATTGAATTAAGTACGGGACGGAGATTTTCTTAACGGAACGGGGCGGGGCGGGGCGGCGCGGGGGCATACCCTCACCGTTGCCATCCCTATTGTCATCTGTTTATGCCTTTAAATTTTGTTGCAGTTTGAATATAATTCCTTCTTTTTTTCTTTTTTTTTTCAATTACATAAAAAAACTTTGATGCATAGATGACGAAGAAGCGAAAAAAGGACCTCATTTTAATTCAAAAAAGAATTGCAATAATTTCACACTTTTATATTATTATAAAATTGAATGAGTATATTTGATATGTAAACTGGAATTGTTTTGCATTTATCTTTATATAGAACTAAATTCTCATATGTGAGTTGCACGGAAAGATTATCTATCAAATTATTTAGAAAAATGAATAATATGAAATATATATATATATATATATATTTGGATGGTTAAATTTCATAAGGTCATGTTACTCAATAAATTTTACTTGGAAATCAATATCAAAATTAAAGAAACCAAACAGATAGAATAAGAAAAATGAGTATAAGAAGATAATTTGCCAAATTCATTCCCATGCACAACTATATATTTTTCTTAATTTATTCCTGGACTATTTTCTTAACTCTTAGGTCAGTGACCTCAATGCCATTAGTCATATACACAATCTCCACCTTCGAATAAAATAAATGAGCTTCATATTACATATAATTAAAAGAAAATAGCTGGTCTTTTCCTCAATGTTGCTGGCCGTAAACCCGTTCCGTCACTAAATGCAATTTCACAACCGTAAACAGGGGAGAAATCCCTTACCGGCTGATGCAATTTTGTAGCCACATCCTATTTAGTGGACTTGAGCCATAAATTTCTTGCAAAAACTCATGATGATTTAAAGCCTCTTCATTTCCAATTTCATTTCCGATGTTAGATGAGAATTCACAGGCGCTAGTCCACTGCTAAGGTTAGATTTTAATGCAAGAAACTGGAGAAAATTAGTCTGAAAAAGGAAAAAAATGAAGAAGGTGAAACGGAAAGAGTTCCACCAACAACAGAAAGTCAAGTCATCAATTTCTTCTCATATGCTCCCTATAGTAATTGAAACATTGTACAGTAGATAGTCCAAAAGAATTGCATCAATGTCAACAAATCTAATAATTGAAGTGCAATCAACACATAAAATAAAAAAAATATGATACATATAATAACATAAATAAATATTATTAACTGTCTCAAAAACAGGTAAAATAAAAAAAATATGATATATATAATAACATAAATAAATATTATTAACTGTCTAAAAAACATGTAAAATGGTCATTATCGGCAATATATAGAGGAAGACATATTTGACCAAATTACTGTGATAACATAATTTCAACATAGTGTCAATAGCTTTCTATCTCTAATGCTATTTTACATTCAATTCTATTTCAATTAAAGTAGAACACATAATAATGTGCATGGATGAGAAATGGAATGTTATTAAGTGATCTTAGTAGGAATTGCAAAAAAAAAAAAAAAAAATCGATAAACTTGATACCCACGGGTACCTGATTCTATTAAAACGAGAGTATCTAACTAAATAGGTAATTCGGTGGGAGGTAAGATTTAAAAAAAAAAAATCAACCCGACTTAACAATGCACCGGAGAAGGCTATGATAATTTTTACTCATATCCGGCACATTTAACTTTTTTTTGAGAAAAATAAAAATATTTACTAAAAAATTTAATAGTTTGAAAAGTAAAAAGATAATAAAACTTATCAAAAAAGCTTAGTATTTCAATTGTAATTTTAATGTTTAGAATACTAATTATTAAACAAAAAAATGAAAATAAAAATATATAAATATATTTAAATTGGCTAATAAATGGGTAATATGAATTACACGTATCAGCCTTTCCCCTACCCATCCCCGATTTAGGTGGGAATGGGAATGAGAAATTTTTTTGATAGTTACGTTAACGGGTGTAACATACTCGATCTCGATCCGACCCCTTGTCATTTTATACCTTAGGAAATTAAACATTTTATTTTTCTTTATGACTATATTGTGACGGGAATTTTATAAACTATGAAACATTAATTAAATTATATTTATTATATATAAAAGAAGTAACATAATATCGACTCATTTTAAAAGCATATAAAAAATAATTAAATATTAATGTATCAACTAAAAAGTAAATAGTCTAATACAAATTACAAATTACTTGCTAGCTAAGACATATATATTAAAAAATTTTAAATTAAAAAATTAAAAAACTTTGAATATATATAGATTAATTCAGCAAAATATTTAAGAAAATAAGATATATCCAGCAAAATATTTAATCAAAATATTTGAAGATAAGAATAGATAAAGATTATAATTCCTAATTAATTGAAAAAATAGAGAAATAAATAACTTAGGAATTAAAATAAGTCAATGTAACTGCACACATTACCAAATATAGAACAAAAAGACTGTAAAGTCCCCATTTTTGACAGTTTTGGAGGGAAGACAACGGTACAAAAGTATCACAGAGTAATTTGCTTTAATATATATATATATATATATATTCGATTTCATTGACTATTTTGTAAACAAGTAATAGAATTACTCGCATCACATATAAGTTCATAAAATGTGGTCACTTTGGAAGCGCTTGTTAAAAAAAAAAAGAATATTCAAAATTCTGCCCCCAATGCTTCACATTTCCGGCTCTATCACTATGACCACATGAGTATAACCACTTAAAATTAGTAACAAATTTTAAGCATTTCGTCGAATCAATTTCAAAATAAACTTGGTGATATCATGTGATGCAATTCTCTTGTTAGCTTTTAGAAAACTCATCAGATATTGACATTACTACAACCAAACATTCTGCATCAATACTAGTCAAGTTCCGTGTGTAAATACAATTACTACAAGTGTGGCACCTAATAATGCGCCATGAAAATATACCTACTTACTTAAAAGTAGATCTCTACCACCATCAATCGTCAAGAACAAACCATTGTATATAAGAAAAAATCCTTTACAAGCGGAAGCTCTTTTGCCCTCACTTACACAAATAACTTCAATTTGATTACTGTTATTCATCACCATTGGTAATAATTAGAAGTCCACTTAAATGCATTATATATCTCTACATTTTATTTGGCTTATCATTTAATAACACTGCACCGATACATAAGATGGTAATCATCACCGGATGTGATGAATATAGCATTATTCTATCAATTTGAAGATTGCATCACATGTACAACTTTACAAGTTACATTTTGCGAACAACAACATCAACTAGTGCAAAAATGTCTATTTTGTTCTAAATAATTATATATAAGGAATCACTTGTACCAATTTTCTATGGAACCAACACATAGTTTATATTTGTAAAACCCGTATTCTTATATGATAACACTTGATTTGAGGTAAAAGTGATTTCCACAGTTAGGAGTGGGCAAATTAGACTGAAAAACCGCCAAAACCAACAGACCGGACCGAATCGAACCGAGTTGGCTGGTTTTCGCTGTTTTACTGGTTCGGTTCTGTCGGTTTAGGTATTTGAAGAGAATCAGCTTGATTGGCGGTTTAGTGGTCTTTGAACAGTAAAAATCGTGTTAAACTGAGCGCTATTGAACCGAACCGTGTCGAATCGTACAAACCAAACTGGGTGAACAAAGCAAGCTTGACCCAGAAATCTACAACCAATTTTCGTGGGCTTCTAAAATCTAAAATTGAGATGCAGTCCAGTCCAATGTAAAAAGACCAAAGTTGCCCAATTTCCAAACCCCAATTTTTGAAGACTTTCGAAGATAGCCCCCAATTTTCAAAGACACAATAGTGCAGTGCTTTGGTACCAAAAGAATTATCGAAGAAGATGACGAAAAGAAGATGACGAACTGTGAACGTCATGTGTGTGACAATGTGTGTACATCTCCAATTGTTAGAAGAATTATTGTTAGATCCATCGTCCAGGTTTCTCACCCCGTTGCCTTTCTTCTTGTTCTACCTTTTTTTTCTTTTCGAAAATTCCTTCTTGTTCTCCTATAAATGGCTATGCGAATGTGTTTCTGTGGCTGAATTTGATGTCTGGATTCCGGTTCTATTGAAAAGAAAAGGAAAGGAGATATAGGTAGCCAAATCTTCAGTCAAGCCGAAATCGACCGAGATGAAACTTGCTCGATCGGTGTCGCGATAAGGATGCTAGCGGTCGGTTTAAGTTTCTGATTTTCTGAGGTGTCAGTTCGGCAAGAAAACTGGACTGAACCGACCGATGCCCACCCTTAGCCCCAGTGTTTTGTACAAGTAGGGAAAAGTAGTAGGCACACGAGATCCATTGGTTTTATAGACAAATTGGAAAATGGTATAATTTAAGATGTATGAAGCCATTGGAGCATGTCGTTAATGATACAATTGGGAAGTAATATAATTCCAAACATTTAGTATCATAAACTGCACTAAATGCATGTATGACGTGCATTTAAACATGTCATATCAATAAGTGGGGTCAACTTTTTTTTTTTTTTTTGTTAACATTAAAGAGTTGGAACTTTATGTAATGTAGCTCTTATAGTTTTTTAAATTAGAAACCATGATCTTGCAATTATGTAATGAAAAAGATAAGATTATAAAATAATAAAATATCGAAAAGAAATTTTAAAATAATAAGTCAAAATTTATTGATCTTAAATTAATTAATTAATAATTATTATAAGAACATAATTACAAACTCATACTTCACATTAATATAATTAATTAATTAAAGTCCCATAAAATAAGAGTTAGGTATTGTAATTATCAACTAGTTATCTACCCATGCATTGCACGGAATAGAATAATTAGCTAAAAAATACGTACTAATTTAAAAAAATAAATAATTATAATTTCATTACGTACTACTCACTCATATACATATATTATCAATATACACAAATGGAATGAATTTGAAACGAACAATATTTTCACTTGGCGCAAAGCTAATTAAATTGTCATTCTTATAACAATACTCTTAAGTAATAAAAATGAAAATGGAGAACTTTTACAAAATTAATTTCATATTGAGTATGGATGATATTCATTTATTAGAATGAATTATTTTCCACATTCATTCTCCACGCACTATTCACTAAATCCGTTGACGTCAAATTTCGTATTCGACCCAACAAACAAGATTTGTTTACGCGGGAAATTTGTATTATAATCGATATGAACAATAAACGTAAAAGCTTAGAGAATATTTGCAATAAATGGAAGAGAGTAAATGAGTCCAAGACAAGAAGAATGAGTTTTGGGTGTCGAACCCTTTCTCAGTTTCATTTGTGATTATTTATAGCACATAATTTCACGGGGTACTAATTACATATATATAATGCTAGGCTCACAAGAATGACATGCGGGTCACATCAACAAAGACTTGGCCTGTACCTTTTGACTGATGGCTGTCTGGATTCTGTATGGAGTAGGTAGCCGCCTTTAATGTTGGAGTTCCATCAGCAGTAAGGGATAAGGCTTTGCATGTGGGTTTGCCAGCTGCTGTCCAGATGGCGTTTCTGAGGGCTTGCAACCTGGAGGAAATAGCGATCCAGAGACCTAAATGCCAAAATACGCGAGACGCAAGTAGTGACTAACTCTTCAGGTCGCTGGGCGATTCCAAGCTTTAAGGTTCTCAGGTCATTGGGTCGTTTAGGTCATTATTTTCAACCAGGTATGGAGGGCTTGCTTTTAAGATTATTTGACAGTGGACCTTCATTGACCGGATGACCTGGTGGCCACAAAATGCCCCCTCAAGATCGTTGCTCCTTAAAGTCTTGCTTGCCTTTACTCTCGAATTCTTAGTGCCTAAACTAGACGCTTCGAATTTCTAAACCATTTGGCCTGGCCTAATCTTGCCATATGTCCGCTGTTCAATAGAACGGCGTGTTCAAGGGAACTCGCAGGCAGTAATCATTAATTTGATTGTTGTCCCTTCATTTCCCAACACAATATGCGGCCGCTACGCTTTATCTTTCTCTAATTTATTTATACCGTTCCCCTCATTCCGTTCCCCCTTTTATCTCCTACCTATTCTGGAAAATTTGACTTTCAAGATTGAGCTATTCTCCCTTCTCAAGACTTTGAAGGGTTCTTTCGTTAAGGTAACAATCTGTGCCATTTGGAGACTCTTAGGTTTTTCTTTTTCAACTTTGCCTTGCTCATCGAAAGTCTAAGGTAACGGGATGGTGAGTAAAGTAGGAGAAGAGGTATAAGTGAGCATTGATTGGTCTAACGGGGAAAAATGGAGAAACCTAAGGTTCAGGTTGACTTGACAGAAGGGAAGAGTGAGGAAGAGGGAGAGAAAGCAGAGGTAAGCTCCAGTGCCCGGCCCCCGCGATGGTAGTACTCGAGAAAGATTTGTCATGGGCGTGTAAGGATATCCCTTCATAGGTGAGGGAAAGAGATTTGGGCACGGTCCGTCAGCAGTGTCGCATGCTGGATGACGTAGCATTGTGGGTCCCTTAAAAAGGGAAAGGGCCCACAACCTTTGAGGGGTACGTGGCCACGAACATAAAAATGTTTGAGTCTGGCTTTAGGGTTCCTCTCCCCAGACCTGTGACCAAGTTATTGCAATTCTGGATGGTTGCTCCCTTGCAAAGCCCAACAACTACGTGGAGAACCATAATAGGGGTCTTCGCCCTTTGGTAGTGTAAGGGCTGGGGGTATCCTAGGCCTGAGGATTTTGACTCTTACTATTTGTTGAAATCCTCTCCCTATGGGGGGAAAAGGTGGTTCTATGTGGCAGCTTGCCTCAAATCAGAAGCCTAACGCCTTTGGGGAAATTCGGTAAAGGGGTGTCTGAGTCTGTCCCTAATTGGAAGGAGCGTTAGTTATAGGTAGGAGATAATTGGAGGATTTCACCAAGCCCAGACCATGTGGACATGAATGTGGCAATGGGCTATGCAACCGCCAGTAAATGGATCCTTAGTGAACTGTCTTTCAGAGTGGACGAGCTAATACATAAATTTTTCCGTTTTCTGTTTCAGGAGTTGACCAGCTGCAACTGATATCCTCGACCATCAAGGAATAGGATCAACAGGTCGCTAAGTTGGAAGCTCGAGACCTTACCAACGAGGACTTCTTGATTGAGGCTAGGCAATCAGCACCGAGGTTGGAACATAGCGCTAGCAGCCCCAGCAACTGTAAGTTGCAATCACGTTCTAGGCTCGCTTATATTCATTTTGCAACCTAACACATGTTTTTTCAGGAAAGGAGAGCGAGATGGGAAAAACTCAGGAGATGAGGTCTCCAGAACAAGCTACAGCAGATCTTACAAAAGAATGAGAAGAAAAACAGCTCGAGGAGAAAGCTGCTGGCAAGAAGCCCATGCCAACATCCGTCCTTGTGGTCGCTGATCCATCTGCCAAATGCCAATGGGCTACCCACGACCCCACTCCTCCTAGCTCTTCATCTAATTCCTTGCCCCCAGTTTCTGAGTCAGACGGAAAGAGGCTATCTACTCAGCAGAAGGGGATTCTGGACCTGTTGGCTAACGATTTGTTCTTGCCCATTCAACAAAATCGCAGGGCTGTCATGGGAAAGATGAAGGACAGGAGGCCTATGGCTCTGCTCGGTTTTAATTTTGCCAAAAGGCCGTTTGAGAGATGTGGCCAGGGGCTGGTCAAAAAACTGTGAGAAATATACAACTTCCATGTCGCTGACTGAGCTCCTCTAGTCAAGCACGGCTATGCAAGGACGTTCAGCTGTCCTGGACCAGTATGCATTAGCTCGTATTCACAAGGTCATCAACTACATAAAGAAGATGACCAAGGAAGCGAGCCAAGCTACCAAGGCTAAGGAGGCTTCCGATCTGCCTTGAAAAAGAAGGAGCAGGATTTGGCCATTTCCTATGATGAGGCCACTCAGTTGAGGAACGACCTTGATGTCTCTAGGAAGAAGATTGAGGAGCTGGAGAACACGCTGGCAGTGTTCTAGAAAGCGTAATGCATGGAAAAACGTCAAGGCCAAGCTTTGAGCTTATGAGTGCCTAAGCGTAACAATGCGAGATAAAAGCGTAACCAATGCGTGATAAAGTGCAAAGCGTGATGAAGCGTGAAGCTCAAGCTTCAAGCCTAGGCGCCGCTAGGAGAGCTTTTTAGAAGAGAGCACACTGGCGCCTGAAGGGTCGAGTCATGAGCAGGCTCCAAAAGAAGTGGAGAGCCAGGCCCCGTCCAAAGAGCTGATTAGATATAAGGATGCAGTGGCCAAACACAAGAACTTGGAGGAGTATAAACAGGCTACTGCCCGGCTATACTACAAGACAGCCAAGGAGATTGTCGGTAAGGTCAAAAAAGTCCATCCTGAGTACGACCTGGCCTATCCCAAGGAGCAGATAGCCAAACTTAAGCAAGACTATGGCTATGTGAGCTCAGACGATTAGGAGGACGTTGAAGCCAAAGCTCTTACTAGTGAGGAGATTGAGGCCCCTGCTTCGGAAGACTAGGCCTGAAGCCCCAATTCCCGCTGTTTGTATTTTTTGCTTTTCTTTTATTTTCCCATGAATGAAATGAAAGATTTTTAAACTGTTTACTCATTTAAATAACTTCGTCGCTAGTTGCAATTATCTTAGCGAGAAAGTCATTTTCGCCTACGTCTACTTGCATAAAACTTTAAACAAGTTCTCAGACCAAAGCATTAAGACACTTAACCAGAAGCTCGTTTCAGTTTAGGTCATGTGTATATTGGCAGATTTGAGTGAGGATTTGTACAAGTGTGAGGCCTTTAACTAGAAGCTTGTTCTAGTCTCGATCGTGTGACCAGTTATCACAAGTGTTAGGTTGCTAGCCAAGGGATTGCCATGGCTTCGATCGCGTAACCCTTGACATGGATATAAGGTTGCTGACTGAAAGCTTATTTCAGTCATTTCTCTGGCCAATAAGATAAATCTATTTTAGACAGGTGTTAGGGTGCTGGCTGGAAGATTGTTCCTGCCTTGGTTACATAACCTTTACTTAGTCATTGTAGATTTGCCTTATGTAAGGCTGTGGAGAAGCACAGATATATATATATATATTTTAACAAACTAAATAAACATTCGTCAGTTGAAATAACGCTAACTGTTAGGTCATAAAATCAAGGTGTGGAAATTGTGAGCTCACGTGAGCAGGTTAATTTACCAACCATGACCTGACAGTCGTAACTCAGGGTTTTAGAGTTGGTACCTGGCTATTAATAATATTTCTTCAAGTGCTCCGCGTTCTATGGGTGCATCAATTTAACCCTCCGCATATCCTAAAACTCGTAGGCCCCATTTGATAAGATTCGCCTGACTTTGTAAGGGCCTTCCCAGGTTGGTCCCAAAGTCCCTGAGGCCGGCTCTTTAGTGGAAAGGAAGACCTTGCGTAGGACTAGGTCTCCTACTTTAAACCTCCACACTTTGACCCTAGTGTTATATAACTTGGCACATTTTTTGGTTGTATACCACGTTTCTAATTTTTGCCAGCTATAAGGTCGAGCTAATTGACGAGACGCTCATCATTTCTCGTCTCGTTAAAGTGTATTAGCCTATAGGTAGGGACCTCTAACTCAACTAGGATCATCGCTTTAGTTCTATATGTGAAGGAAAAGAGAGTTTCGCCAGTCGTGGTTCGACAGATCGTTTGGTAGGACCACGGAACCGCAGGGAGCTCTTCAGCCCAGCTTCTTTTTAAAGCTTCCAAACGTCTTTTCAAAGTCTGTTTGATAATTTTGTTGACGGCCCTTCATTGGCCTATGGATGATGCGGAGTAGAATATAAGTTTTTCACGCCTAACTCTTCACAAAATGCTCTAAACTTTAAATTGTCGAATTGCTTGCCATTATCTATGACTATGGCATTTGGAACTCGAAATCAACAAAAAATTGATTTCCAGATGAAACTCATTGTTTTCTACTCCATGATGGTAGCTAGAGTTTCAGCTTCGACCTATTTTGTGAAGTAGTCTCTTTGCTACAATAGGGAACTGATTTCTCCCTTTGCCTTTTAGAAGTGGGCCAATAAGATCTATGCACATTGCTTGATAATTTTAAAGACTTTAAGACTCTACAAATCTTAGAGTATTTAATATAGAATTTTTAAGACTTTTTAAAGGTCTTGAGGTATTTAATTGAGACTTTTTTATGACTTTTAAAAAGTCTTAAAGTCTCAAGGTATTCAAATGAGACTTTTAAAAAGTCTTAAAGTCTCAATGTATTCAAATGAGACTTTTTAAAAGTCTAGAAAAATCACAAGATATTCAATTTGTCCAGGATTTCTAGATATTTCACTATTTTTCAGACTTTTTGAGACTTTTAGAGGAAAATATAAATACCAAATCCCACCACAAATCCCTCCTACACGTGTTAGATTCTTGAAAGTTTGTGAAAAAAGGAAAAACGTCAAAAGAGGAGAAAAACGAGCCACACTCTTGTCGAACAGTAATCACTATAAATAATTGATATATTTGACATTCAACGTTTGCATGTTCTTCTGCGATTTCTATTTGATATAATTGTTCATAATCTAGGTTGTAATTACCAATCTTGCTTTCTTCCAGTTTATGATGTCTCAACGTCTTTTACGATAAAATTTGAAATTGTACAGTAATGTTCAAACTCGCAAAATATAATATATGGAAATTGAAAGTGATGTATATAAGATATTTTCAAATTGAAGGTTCGTATTTCGCTTGAGATGCATTTATCTATTAACTTGGTCTTGATTTCAATCATGCGTATGAATCATTAGTGATTTTTTTTTTGTATATACATATATTTTTTGTGATTCATTACAATCATGTAATGTGAATTATTATTAGTCATTTTTTTAAAGTTCGAGCGCTTTGTCAATAGAGATTTTTTGTTTGTTAATGGACTATAGAATTAACATACCATACAAAAGAAAATAGTATATGGATGACAGTGTATGCAATCCATTGGCAACAATTGAAATTTGTTTCATACTCTATTTACAATGTCATTATATGAAATTCTGTCTTATGCACTCTAATAAGAAAAAGAATAATGAGTGATTTGACTTTCTAATTATTATTAATTTATTAGCCTATTGTAGTGCCTTCCCACCTTCTCTTTTGAATAAAATTTGTAGGCCAAGTGTTGTAGCTTGCTATGGACACATGCACAAGGTTGTAGCATATATATGATTTTTTTTTAATTTATTTATCTATTATCATAAACCTTGATTGGGAGATATAATTTTCTTTAGGAATTAAAAAAAACAAGAAGCTGTGGTTTGAAGTTTGATCACTTCTAGATGCTTTTACACCCATAAGTGGTAAAACTTGCACATAAGTATTTTCTTCATTAGATTCCTACTAAGCACAAATAGCACTTTAATCCAATTTGACTATAAAATAAGAATTTTGTCCATTTATAGGCAATGGGAGATTCATTCCAAGGAACTGACAAAGGTCAAGGATATGAAAAATGAACTAAGGAAGAGAGCAATGAATTATTGAAACTAATGGTTGATGTTGCCAATTGTGGATGGCGTGAAAACTCTGGCAAAATAAACAAGATTATGGTAGAAAAACATATATTAAAACCTCTTAATGATAAGCTTGGGATTGAAAAGACTTATAATCAATACAAAAGTCGTGAAAAATACTTAAAGAGGCAATACAACAAGTACTGCAAACTTATGTGGCATAACTCTAGCTTTGGGTAGGACCAAGTAACAAAGAAATTCACTGCAAGTGACAAAGTATGGGCAGATTACTTCAAGATGAGCTTCTTTTCATTTAGATTCAATATATAAATTATAGGTTAAACAATATATATACATACACTATCACTTACAATAACTTTTCTTCTACTAGTCTTATCCCGGAGATAGAAGTTATCAGACAGAAGCTTTTCAAGACTACGAAGATTTGAGAATTGCAGTTGGTAATGGAACTACTATAGGGACACATTCAGTCGCAGTAGGAGATGAAAATGATGTCAAAACATGTAACATAGAAGAAAGGAGAGAAAACAAAGGTATAGATGATTTTATGCATGAGAGCAAAGGTATAGATGATTTTATGCATGATCCTTTCAGTGATGCATTTATACAATCAGATATGCAAGATCCTTTGCATCAGCCACCATCTCCTGAACACTCCACTCTACCAAACTCACCTCAACATCAAGGTTCAAAGGTTCACCCATCGGTTCAAAAATGAAATAGAATTAATTTTTAGACAAAGCCTCATTTGATACTGAAGGAACATAAGATATTATAGACAAGCTCACAAAAAATGTGAACAAGATTGCTCGAACTATTGAATCCATTGACACTAAAGAGTATAACTATTGGGATATTATCAAGGAGATCCCAGACTTAGATGATGTAGATCATTTCAGAGCTCTTGATCTGTTTAATACTAAAGCAAAAAAGACTAAGTTTTTCAATATGACACCAGAAGAGCGCTTTAATTGGATAGCATATAAATTGAAATGAGCAACATATTTTTAGATAAGATTACTATTGAAATTTCTAATTTATGTCATTGTTTTTGAGTAGTTACTATGATTTCTATGGATTTTATAACTTTGAAGTAGTAATAATGAACTTACTGTTATTAACTTGTTTGATTTATTTTATATTGAATCATTACTCTTTCATTTATTGTGGATCAGATTTTGTTTTTAATTTTTTTTTAATAAATTGTTTAGGTATTTCAATTTGTATAATGTCTCATATCAGTATGCATGAAGAAAATCAGACAGACATGGAAGAGATTGAAGAAGATGAGAGGAGAGAAGTCTTATATAAATGCATTGGACACTTATGTTTGATGACTCAAGCAGTACTTTACATGCTGAATGTGCATGTAGCACATATATGCCATGACCATGTCCATCGTTCACTAAGTAGACGGCCAAAAACTAGACATGGGCATGATTATATACGTAAAATATTAAGGGAAGATCCACAAGACTTTCGAGAAATTTATAGAATGTATCCTGATGTGTTCTTGAAGTTATGCCATATCATTAGAGAGAAAAATCTTTTGACAAAAACAAGGTATATCTTTATTGAGGAAATGCTTGCAACATTCTTACTCATTGTCGGCCAAAATAATCGATATTGTGTAATTCACAAAATGTTTGGTCGATCACATTTCACTATAGTCAAAGCTTCAACAAAGTTTTGAAGGCATTAAAAATTTTTGCAGTAGATATGATGGCTAAACCTGGATCCACAGTACCAGAGAAAATAAGAGAAAGTACAAGATTTTATCCTTATTTTAAAGTAAGTAATAACATTATTATTTTTAGCTTTTTCTTTTTTACAATTATTTTTGTTATTATACTAGTGCTATCATTATTTACTTACATTTTTATTATTTTAGGATTGTATTGGAGCTATCGATGATACACATATTCCAGCAATGACAACTGGGCGTGCTACAAGCAGCTATAGAAATTGTCATGGAATTATTTCACAAAATGTTTTAGTTGATTGCAACTTTGATTTACAATTTATGTATGTGGTCAGTGGGTGTGAGGGTTTAGCACATGATTCAAAAGTGCTGACTGATGCATTGACAAAAAGAAATAGACTTAAAGTGCCAAGTGGTATGTCTTCAAATGCCATTTCATTTTTTTTATTTTTTATTTTTACGGTTTTTTTCTTGTTGCGTACGTTATTATAGATATGTTAAAAGCATTTGTCTTCCATCAAGGAAACTACTTTGTGGTAAATTGTGGATATCCAAATAGACGGAAATTTCTAGCTCCTTATCGAAGTTCCCTATCGTGGTCCAAATAATGCAAAGGAATTGTTTAATCTCCGTCATGCTTCACTGCAGAACGTTGTGGAAAGGATATTTGGTATTTTTAAATCAAGATTTACAATTTTCAAATCAGCCCCTCCATTTCCTTTTCATACACAGACGGAGCTAATGTTAGCTTGTATAGGTTTACACAACTTTTTGCGTAAAGAATGTCGCTCTGACGAGTTTCCAGCTGAACTTGAAAATGAAGCTACAACATTTTGTCCAATCAATGAAGAACAAGACTTTGGCCCCCTTTTTTCAAAGTCAAGAACAATAAAGAGAGAGTGCTAATGCATGGAGAGACACCATAGCAGCTGACATGTGGAATAATGCTGCCAACAAAAAGTTAGTTTTTGTTTTTTCCCCTTCCATACTTTGATAATTGAGTTATTTATGAATTATTTTATTTTATTTTATTAAATGCGAAAACTTGTGTTGTTCAATTGCATTGCTAATATGTTGTTAATTTGAATGAAACGTACAATAAGCTATAGGAAACTATTATGATTTAAGAATAGTTTTTCTTAAGATGAAAAAAAGTAGTTTACAATAATATTATACTTTGCACTTGTTTAGAAAAAAAATTATATTTTGCACAATTTGGAAAAAAAATGATCATAAGAAAGTTTGAAAAAGTCTCCCAAGTCTAGGACAGTCTAGAAAAAGCTTTTGCTGTGAAAGTTTTAAAAAGTCTAGATAAATATTCTTGGACTTCTAGCAAATCTAGTAAAATCCCATAAAATCTCATAAAATCCATAGAAATCTCATATTTAAAAAAGTCTTTAAAAGTCTCAATTGAATACAACCCCTGAAATTTTTCTATCAACCGTTAGTATCTTGAAGAAATATAAAATCTTTGAAGATAACCTAAAAACTAACAGAATAGATATACCAAACACTAATAGATAATAAATAGCATAAGATTGGAGATTAATTTGGAGCTTAATTAAGAATGAGATAACAAATAGCATAAGTTAATCTTCAAACTTATACATGTATATATAATATAGAGCAACTTTATTTTGCCTACACGCATGCATGTTATTATACATGCGTACATATGTGTCAAATATCTAAGCTAAAAATATTCCACAATTGTAGTCTAGACGTGTGCTACGTATTACGCGCATGCATAATAACATACATGCGTGGGTAAAATAAATTTTTTTATATAATATATATTGATATGAGAATGTGTATAAGATTGAAAGCATATAAAATAAAAGCATATATAAGCGGGAGAGTATATATTTATTTATTATTTAATTTATTTTTTTAGAAAATATCTCCGCTCGAAAATCCAAGCTCGAGATATAACTTTTATTATATAAATTATGATATTTATTATAATTATGTATATTATATATGTGTACAAAATAAAAACATATAAAATAGAAACATATTTATAAGTATTAGAAATTTAATTTGAGCTTAATTAGTTGGAAATGTGTATATATTATATATATGTATATATTATTATTAAAATAAAATAAATAATAAAAAAAGTCATATATAAATAGGATATTGGTGTTGGCAGAAAAAATTACAAATGGACACTATCCTACTTTAATATATAAGTAAGATAAGATTACTTTAAAAACTTTTTAATTTTCTTAATCTTTGAATTTTAGTGCATTTGATTATAACTATGGAATTTACGTTGAAAAGAAAATATTTTCCCATCAATTGAATTACCGGTAACTGAATTCCATAAAAACTAAATTAGTACGTATTTGATTGAAGGTGGAATTTATGAGAAAAAGTATGAATTACTTAGAAAAAAAAATTTACACCCCGTAAGAAAATGTTTTCATTATTTTTAAAGAAAATGTGGTCACATGACTAAAAATTGAAAAATATTTTACATGGAAAAATGTCAGTTAAACACCAAAAAATAGGAATTTTAGTGGAAAAAACCATTTTCTATGGAAAGCTTTGACAACCAATGCAACCACATTTTTCTAGCTATCTTTACCAATGCAACCACATTTTTCTTACTATCTTTCTTCCTCACTTTTTAAACAAAGCACCTGGTCAAAAAACTCCGATAGCTTTTCTTCCTTCTCCAGCCACTTCGAACACATTGGCCAAAAAACCCCGATAGCTTTTCTTCCTTCTCCAACCATTTTAATCATTGAATGACAAGATAAAACTAATTTATTTTTGAGTTCCGCTATTTGTAGGTAATTATTTAGACAGTCTTTTACAGAATAGGATTATTTTTCTGTATCTTCCTTCTCCAACCATTTTAATCATTGGATGACAAGATAAAACTAATTTATTTTTGAGTTCCGCTATTTGTAGGTAATTATTTAGACAGTCTTTTACAGAATAGGAATATTTTTTAGTGTCTTATCCTTAAATTATTTTTCCTCAATCATACAATACATTGGGGTAAGACTGTGAATTTACCTCATTTTATAAAAGAATGCCTGAATGATTGACTGCAAATAGTATTTTCCTTTATTTTTCAGTGCCTTTTCATTTTCAAAACCATAATACAAATGGTATCATGGCCTAAATTTCTAATAATGAGTAGACAAAAATGAGAAATTGAATTGATAATTGTGAGCATCCATGTCTTCTTTCTATAGCATTGCAGCTTCATCCTATATAGTCCATAACCAAATCTTATTTAATGTTGACATCTAAATTATGCACTCTAAGAGCATTGCACTGGAGAAAAATCTTTGCAGATCGGAAGCTTAAAATGTTTAATGAAAAAAGTGCAATACTATTTAGCACCACTGGTGCTTGGCACCATATCAAGGTGGCATTAAATGATAAATTGAATTAAGTGGGTTATTTGTTTATTCATTTAATTTTACTTATCATTTAATACCACATTAGATGCCACCTAGACTGGTGCTAAGCACCACTGGTGCTATATAGCATTGTTCATGCAAAAAATAGAAATTGTTTAGCAGGCCGTACACATCTAGTCTAGCTAGAAACTGTGTTAGAGATTATCTATTCAATCTTTTACCATCTTTTTTCTTCATTCTCTCCCCACTCTCTTCTAATAGAGTAATAGTAATTGGACATGTCACCTACTAACTCTTAAATGCACAATATTATCTTTCCATTGAAGACCTTCTTTTTTCCCTCTAATTTTTCGTTTATTATGCCATGTATGAAGCGGTGGACGGATTACCATTGGAGATCCTCTAAGATCAATTCAAACTGCACTTTTGCAGTGAAAATCCTTTGTCCAAATGACATCTAAATATGTTTCTCACACCCTTAATCAAGAGTTCAATTCCCCTCATTGACAATATAATAAACAATATAACACATATTCTCCAAACCAAAAAAATTGACTAGTTCAAATGATAATTTAACCATATTGTCATTTAATGCACAAGAGTAGAATAGGAAGAATATAGAAAAAGTTTACAATTCCAACCACATTTAACCTAAGTTTGGGAGTGCTATTGGAGCCTGTTAGTACAAACTCTTTTTTAAATTGGCATTCCTAATTTTTACTTCGTGTCAAAATATTTGTGACATATTTTGCATGACTTGTTTACGTGTTAAATTTTCTTAAGCATGCAAATTTTATTTCTTTAGCCAAAAGAAAGGTTATGGTGTGTGTACCTTTCTTGAGGAGTAAGGATTTCAGTTACATGCTATGTTTAAAAGTTTCCTAATCCTAGTTATATTGAACTTATCATATTTGATTAGGTTAAGATATAAGCATGTCAAGTTCTAGTAGGGTTAGGTAAGTTTTGTATTGATGGTATAATAGACTTCTAACTTGCCTTATTCTTATCTATTACGTGTATATGGTATCTTTGGAGACTTGACTTATACAAAGACTCAAAGACTACTCTCTCTCTATATATGTATTATCTCTTGTAGGTTAAAAAATAATCGAAACCGCACGATCGAGCCATACGTTCTTAGCAATATTCTTTGAAGCTTGATGCAAAGAAGAAAGAGAACAAACACTGCCATATCCTGCGAGAGTTAATCTTGCATTCGGACTTCAATGTCTTAAAACCGTGTTTATTTGGCAAACCCTACATAGCGCATTGACACAAGATTGAAGAGGTTTAGGAGGTCTTATTTCCTACGATGAGTTCAGGTGTTCTCTAAAAAGTTTGATGTACGTTCCCGTGTGAGCGCGATAGTAAGAGAAGAAGAGCAACGCACGTTGTCACATGTCAAAAGGCGTAAAGAAGGGAGTTTCTTTTATAAGTTTTTCCTTTTGAATGTTTAGTGTATATTGCAATATCACTAAGTATCTTGAGCTGTACTAAACTCTTATCTGTATTAGTGGATTGTTTGTCCCGTGACAAAGGTGCCCGCAGTTTTCCCAGTTGGGTTTCTGTGTCAACAATTCTGGTGTTATTTATATTCCGCATATATATCTGAGCCAGATATATTTAGGTCGCGTTACACTTTACACTAGATTAACTACTAAGTAGTTAGGCAGGATACAAGCTGATTAGAACCTAGATAACCACACATTTATAGTTGGTATCAGAGAGGGTTCACTTAAGTTATTAGTGAGATCGGGTTCATCTAGACATAGATACATCTTCTGTTAAACCACCTATCTTAGATAGGTCTAACTAGGCATATTGGAAAGTTCACATGCAAATTTATATTCAGTCTATTGATAATAAGACTTGGACTTCTAGTCATTCTGGTTACACAGCACCCACTATCATTGCTTGAGATGGTACTATTTCTGTTAAGCCCGTCGCTTAATTTACTATTGAAGAAAATACTACATGTAGACAGAATTCTCAAGCTTTAAATGTTATTTTCTCCTTTATAGATCAAAATCAGTTTAAGCTTATTACTAATTGCAGGACTGCTAAGGAAGTTTAGGATACTCTTCAAGTTACTAATGAAAGAACAATAATAGTCAAGTCCTCAAGGCTCCAAATGCTCACTCTTGAGTTTGAGCAAATCACAATGAAGGATAATGAAGAATTCAAAGATTACTATGCTAGGTTGTGTGAGATCACCAATCAAGCACAGACTCTAGGCAAGATATATTCTGAATGGAAGATTGTTAAAAAGATCCTCCAATCTCTTCCATATGAAAGTCACTGCTATTGAAGAAAGCAAGAGCACAGATGAGATGAGGGTTGAAGAGCTTATAGGGTGTCCTTGTTAACATACGGGCTAAACATATCCAAACAGAAGAAAGAGAAGAAACACTAATTGAATTCAAGAGCAAGGTAGAGGATTCTGAAACTGAAAGAGATACTGATGATAAAGAGAACATGGCACTTCTCACCAAGTAATTCAAAAGGTTTTTGAAGAACAAACAGCAAAGAGGTGGGAGATTCAACGAACCTCAGAAACCATATCATAAGCAAAATTAGAATTAAGATAGTGAGCAACAACCATATCAACAGAGGAAATCTAGCCAAAGAAAATCTAGGAACAACTTCATTCCTAAGGCACAAACTGCTAGCAGAATAAGATGTAATGAATGTGAAGGCTACAGGCATATTGCAGCAGAATATGCAAATACCTAGAAGAAGAAAGGCAAAAAGGCAATGAAAGTTACCTTGAGTGAAGACGAGGAGGACATGTCTGGTGCAAGATCAAAAATTTCATCAGAAAAATAGATTACTATCTTCACAGCACATCTCCAGCCTCAGTTCAGTTCTACAAACTGCATCACTGCTAACACTGCAAAACCATCTTCAAGTGATGAGATATCCTGTCCAAACTGTACAGTACTGAAAAATCAGCTGATAGCAGAGCAAGATAAATCTAATATGCTTCAAGTCACGATGGAGTTTTTCAATGATGAAAAGAGGGATCTATATAAATCCATTGATAAAAAAGATGAGCAGATCAATCAACTAAAAACTGATTTGGAGCATGCCAATGAAAGTATCAAACAATTGACAATATAAGCTGCAAGGTTGAATGAAGTCCTGAAGTATGGAAGAGTCTCAGGGGATACATCTAGACTAGGATACGATGGAAAAGGCAAAGCTATCCAACAGACAGTTTTTGTGAAAGAATCAAGGGAAAACTTCCAAAAAGAACATACAGGACAAAAGCAGAATTCTGGATCTCAGCAGGATACGTCTAGATCCTCTTCAGGTAGAACTGTCCAGAAGAATAGTCCACCAAAGCAGAAACTGCAGAATACTAGAAACCCATATGCAAATATCAGACCAGTTCAGAACATTAATATGTATGGTAAGGTCAGACAAGTAAATTGTAACTTTTGTGGTGAATTTGGTCATGATATTTTTAACGGTCAAAATAACATAAATTTGATCAACACACATAAAGTTAAATACCTAAAGCAAAAGTTAAAGTGAAACAAGTTTGGGTGAAAAAGGGTGAGTACAAGAGTTATGTTGTTAAACTTTCTTTAAGTGCTTTAATCCCTAACACTTGGTATTTTGATAGTGGACGTTCTAGACACATGATAACTGACTTGAATCTATTAACCAATTTTCAAAAAGGTGAAAAAGGAATAGTTACATTTGGTGGTTGACTTCAAGGTCACATTGAAGGATTTTGATATATCTGCATTTAAGGCTTACCCACTCTAAAAGATGTTTTATATGTATCTGGTCTAAAAAACAAATCTTTTGAGTTTTGATCAATTATGTGATGATAATCTTAGAGTGTTATTTTCCAAAACTGGATGTAAAGTTTTTTTTTATCTTGATCCAGATTCAAACTTGCTTGGACAAACTTTACTCAAAAAAGTTAGGTCTAGTGATAAATGTTATGTATTGAATCTAAAACTAACTTGTAAAATTGATAGCACTAACCATGTAGAACTTTGCACAAGAGATTGGGTCACATGAACTATCAAAGTCTACTCAGATTAACCAAAAGTGGAGCTGTAAGAGGTATTCTAGAATTGAAAACCATTCATGAAAGCATATGTGAACCATGCCAGAAAGGTAAGCAATCCAGGAATTCAAACAAAGCATGTCAGCGCCTATCCACCTCCAATGCATTTGAACTTATACACATATCTGATTGGTCCTATTCAAACTGAAAGTATTGGTAGTAAGAGATACATATATGTCCGTGTTGATGATTTTTCTAGATATACTTGGGTTGATTTCATTAGAGAAAAGTCTGATACATTTGACATGTTTTGTGTTTTGTTCCAGAAGCTTTCAAAGGAAAAATCTGATGAAAGAGTTATTGCAAAAAGAATCAAAAGTGATCATGGTAAAGAGTTTGGAAATTCTAACTTTTCTAATTTATGTGATAAATATAGTGTCATGCATGAATTCTTTATACCTAAGATTCTTTAACAAAATGGTGTAGTTGAAAGGAAAAATAGAAATTTGCAAGAAATGGCTAGAGTTATACTTAACAGTAAGAAATTACCTACTAAACTATGGCCTGAAAGAATCAACACTACATGTTACATCATTAATAGAGTAACCCTTAGACTTGGAACTAATCAGACTCCATATGAAATTTGGAAAGGCGGGAAACCTAGGTTGAGTTATTTTCATATCTTTGGTAGTAAATGCTATATCTTGAATGATAAAGATCGCCTGAATAAATTTGACGCTAAATCTGATGAAGGAGTCTTTGTTAGATATTCTAAGAATTCTAGAGCTTATAGAATTTATAATATGCGAACTCAGAATATTGTTGAGTCTGTGAACGTTAAAATTGATGATACTGCTGACTACTCCGTTTATTCACAGGAACCTGAAATTGAAAATCTAGAAGTCATTACAGTCCAGAATCAAACTGACATAACTGAGTCAGGACATGCAGAACCTGAGAGAGATTCATCATACCGAGGTCAAAATAAACAAACTGCAGAATCTGAGTCTGAATCAGAACATGAATCAGAACCAAAACCTAGAAGACAACCATTTACCAGAATCCAGAAAGCACATCCAATTGACAACATCCTATCCAGAAAAGAAGGGATAGTGACCAGAAGAAGATTTCAACAAGAATTTGGTTATATGTGCTACATCTCATTGGTTGAACCTAAAAATGTGAAAGAAGTATTACATGATGACAATTGGGTTCAAGCAATGCAAGAGGAGCTAAATCAATTTGAAAGAAATCAAGTTTGGGAACTAGTGCCAAGATCCTCTAATGGAAATATTATTGAAAATAAGTGGGTCTTCAAAAACAAGTTAAATGAACGAGGTAAGATCATCAAGAATAAAACAAGAATTGTTGCTCAAGGCTATACCCATATGGAAGATATAGATTTTGATGTGACATTTGCACCAGTAGCCAGATTGAGTCAGTCAAATTACTTCTTGACGTAGCACCACTATTTTCTGTGATAATACAAGTGTTATAAATATTTCCAAAAATCCAATTCAACACTCTAGAACTAAGCATATTGATATAAGATATCATTTTATCAAAGAGTTGGTTGAACAGAAAGTGATTGCTTTAAAGTATGTTCAGAAAGAGGATCAGTTTGCAGATCTATTTATAAAAGTATTGGATGCATCTAGGTTTGAAGGCCTAAGAAAATGGATTGACATTTGCATACAGCCTAAATAGGCTCAACATCAAGAAAAAAAGTTGAAAAATGAGAAAATCTCAGAAAAATAGAAATTTTTATTATTTGCATTTCTCATATAATCGTGTAATTTGTATGTCATTCATAATCATATTAATCAAATTACTTATATATGTGCAGATATCACTGAGACGCCTAGAGGAGGATGTATCTCAAGAGATCAGTCAAAACTTTTCTCTAATTCCATAAAAATAAACTGCATAAAAAGGATGAACATGTCCTACCTACTTTGCACTATAAGAAATATTCTGATTGAAAGTCATAATTTTGATGTAGACATATGGTAAGTATCTACACTCTTCTACACAACGCACGACTAATAATGTCTAAGGGAGAGTCTGTAAGGGCAAAAGCTAGCAGTCAACTATGTCTTTGAGTGTATGCGGCTACCTTTACTCTGAAAAGACAATGCTCAGAATTATAGAAAAAGTCGAGCAAGCCAAGGACTTAAAAGTTGTATTCTTTTTATAAGAGTTGTTTAGATGATGATTGGCCTTCTCGTGCATCACTCATAAGTCTTAATAAGTCAGAATCTCACAAGGTGTAGAGTGGAGTCAGGATTGACCATAAAAAGATAAATTCAAAAGAAATTCCATTAAAAAATAAATTCCCATCATTGAGAGCAGTTTCGTTGATTGAATACTTCATTGTGTGAACTTCAATAGGTTTTTTTGAGAAGTATTCATTATTGAAAATTAAATTAATGTTGGTTCATTATATTTACATATGTTTGCCTGTATGAATCTAGCCCAGATGCATCTCATACTTTAGTTGATAGGTTAAGCAGCATACATCTGGCTAAACTTCCATTTGTGGCAATTATAGATAAACCCATCGTATAATTTTTTAAATATCTAACGGGCAAACTTTGAAAACCAACGTCAGAGACTTTTTAGTTTCCCTCTTATTTTCATAACCTTCCTTATTTTTCTTAACCCCAACTGAAAACTCTCATTCTCAAAAACTAACTACTCTAAAATTCTCCAAACTCTCCTAGTTTCTTTGTGTTTTCTTTTAGAAACTTCCTATCATAGAAACTATGGCCATAAATGTCTACTACTAGAACAGGTGCTCGAGGAAGGGGGAGAAGAGGACGTGGTGGTCACAAAGGCAGAACATCTAAAACTGCAAAATTAGATGAAGGTCCATCGCAATCTTCTCAAACGATGGTGAATCAGGCAAAAATCCATCCTCCTGCGCAGCCGCAACAAGAAATTCCACAAGCAGAAGCCGTTGATCTAACACTGGTACCCTAACCTGAGAAACCAGTGGAAGAAGTTCCTTAACAAATTGACCCACTCTGGGTGATGATTTTATTTGAAGGAGAAGTTTGAAACCATATCGCAGAGGAAAATCAAGCACAGCCACCAGAGATTCCCGTACTACTAGAGCCACCGGTCGTTGAACAGCAGGCATCGCTAGTACTAATTGTTGAACAACAGGAAATTCCAGAAATACATGTTCCTGAAATTCAATAGGATAAAGTTCTTCCATAAGCCCCAAATCTTCAAAAGCTTTTGCATTCGATCACTAGGGATTATGAAAACCCTAACGATTTTGGAGAAAAACAACAGCAAGGAGAATTAGTTCAAGTTCCAAACTAGCCAATTGAGGAAGAACAGCAAAAATCTCTAGTCAAGGAGACGACAGATGAGGATAAATCCTTTTCGTATTCTGCAGAGGAAGAATCTAATAGGGAAGGGTCTGACAATTCTGACAAGTCAGAATCAGAAGAGATGATACATTTGTTCTGAACAGAGAGCAGAAATCAAAAAAGGTGAATGATAAATCTAAGAGTGAATACTAGGCAGAAGATGAAGAAGAGAATTCTGAGGAATTTTCTATTGAAGATGAAGTTGACGTACTTTTTGAGAAAGAGAAATAGAAAAGGGAAGAAATCAAAGGGAAAGCAGAAGGTTGAGGCAACAATCAGAAAACTTCCAACTAGACAAAGGCCAATTGGAGTAAAGATGGAGAGTCCAAAGAAGAGGACTCATTCTGAATAAGAATTAGATGATGGAACAGACTTACCAGACCAAGATGTATCTATGGAAAATTCTTTACCAGAAAGCTCAGATGAGATCAAAACACATCCTGACGACCTAAAGGACTTCAGACACACGAAGACTCACACATCCTGAAACTACAAAGTTGTTTAAAAAGTATGTGATCTTTAGGAAATTTCAGTATGAAAGGAGAATCATATTTTCTGATTTTGAGGAATTTGGTTTGGAGGAGTTGAAATTGAAAAATTGTTTGACTATCATGGCAAGGCTAATGAGACATTAGTAAGGGAGTTCTTCGCTAATATCCCTAAAAATGTTGGTGACTTTAAGTGGTCATTTACTTCTAAGATTTATGTGAGGGGGAGAATGTTGAGATTCACACCAGATAGTCTACGAAGCTAGATAGGGGCTAAGCAGTTCAATATTGCAGAACACACTGAGTAGAATACATCCAATAATGAGATAGCCCATGAATGAATTGGAATAAATTGGCTAGCTAGAAAATCTGATTTTAGGGTAGCACAAATGACTTTGAGGTATAAGTTGTTACATAAATTTGTGATGACTAATATGAACCCACTTACTCACAAGACAAAAATGAATAGATTAAGGGCTCTTCTTTTATTTCAACTAGGGACTTAAAAGGCTATTGATTGGGGACAACATGTATTTGATGTCATTAAAAGCTGTATATCTGGTAGTGGACCTATGCATTTCAAAACCTACAAACTTTCTTTCTCATGGATTATCTCTGAATATTTGAAGGATCAAGGAGTTGAGGAAATGTCAGTGGATGTGTGGTTACAACCTATTGCTCTGCTTAGAAGGGATCATTGTGTTAAGATGTTCAAACCTGCAGCATAACCTGTTGCTTCTGTGGCATCATATATCTAGGCTAAAGCAGCATATATCCAGGCTGGAAGTTGAACTTTCAGAATGCAGGAAATAATTTACTACTTTCCAGTATTCATATTCTGAATTTTTAAATGCTTTTCATCCTTTGTGTAGTTTGGTAGTTCATTGTTTGCTTTTAAATGGACAAACATTTTCCTATAAGGATGAAGAGATTGTAGTCTTTCTGAGGGCATACCTGCAAGCAGTAGATCATCAAACAGCAGCAAATCAGAAGCATGATATAGCAGATTGCAGCAGACCCCATGCCATATATATACAAGACAGCTACCCCAAAGAAAAACAAGAAAAGAACAGCTGAAAAAGTTGCTGAACACAAGGCAAAGAAGAAGCAAAAGAAATCCAAGAAGGAGAACTAAAGCCTGCCAGCAAAGAAACAAATGAAGGAAGGATAGAGACAACAAAAGTTCTCAAAAAGCATTCTATGTTTTTTGAAACAATCATTTAAATATATGTTTTTTGAATTTTTATGTTTTCCAATTTGTTTATTTTATGTTTTGATGTTTTGTGCTGGATTACATGTTCTAAACTCCTTTGAAGTTTAAGCTACTGACTTTGTTGAAGGGAATCTTCTTTTGAGCTTATATGCGATTTTAGCTCTAGTAACACTGACGTTTTCTGCAAGATATATTTGGCTTTTTTCTTTTGTCAAAAAGGAGGGAGAGAGAGAGTCTTAAACCGGATATATCTCGCATTGATTTATAACAGTTATATGTTTTTTGTTGCACTGATATATCTGAGGGGGAGTTTCATTCTAAGGGGGAGTTTTAATTGTTTACATGCTTTGAAACCCTTAGGGAAATTTTGACACATTGGGCTATAACATGTTTTGAAAAATTAGAAAAGCCAAAGGGGAATATTGTTAGTACACACTCTTTTGTAAATTGACATTCTTAATTTTTACTTAGTGTCAAAATATTTGTGACATATTTTGCCTGACTCGTTTACGTGTTAAATTTTCTTAAGCATGCAAATTTTATTTCTTAGACCGAAAGAAAGGTTGGGGTGTGTATACCTTTCTTGAGGAGTAAGGATTTTGGTTACATGCTATGTTTAAAAGTTTCCTAATCCTAGCTATATTGAACTTACCTTATTTGATTAGGTTAAAATATATGCATGTCAAGTTCTAGTAGAGTTACGTAAGTTTTGTATTTATGGTATAATAGAATTCTAACTTGACTTATTTTTGTCTACTACATGTATGTGGTATTTTTGGAGACTTGACTTATACAAGGACTCAAAGACTACTCTCTGTATATGCGTTATCTCTTGTAGGTTAAAAAGCCGAAATCGCACGATCGAGCCATATGTTCTTAGCAATATTCTTTGAAGGTCGATGCAAACAAGAGAGAGAACAAACACTGCCATATCCAGTGAGCGTTAATCTTGCATTCGGACTTCAATATCTTAAAACCGTGTTTGTTTGACAAACACTGCATAGTGCATTGATTGGAGATTATAAATATGCGATGGAAGATCCACACAAGATTGAAGAGGTTTAGGAGGTTTTGTTTCTCACGATGAGTTCAGGTGTTCTCTAGAAAGCTTGATATACATTCCCATGTGAGCGTGATAACAAGAGAAGAAGAGCAACGCACATTGTGAAGAATGGGCTTTCTTTTATAAGTTTTTCCTTTTAAATGTTTAGTGTATATTGCGATATTACTAGGTATCTTGAGCTATACTAAACACTTATCTGTGTTAGTGGATTGTTTGTCCCGTAGTGAGGGTAACCGCAGTTTTTCCAGTTGGGTTTCTGTGTTAACAATTCTGATGTTATTTATATTCTGCATATATACTCGAACTAGACATATTTAGGTCACGTTACACTTTACACTAGATTAACTGCTAAGTAGCTAGGCAGGATACATTCTAATTAGAGTCTATATAACTACACGTTTACAGAGCTATACTTCTACTTCTCAAACAACCATAAGCAGTTTTAGGTGTTTGGTTAAATAAAAAAAAAAAAAACTGCTTATTGTAGAATCTATTTCATTTAACCTTAGAAGTTGCTCTTCCGATCTACGGTAACTTTTCAAATCCTATTTTTAACTTTTGAAATATTCACATTTATCTTATTTTCATTTAAAACTCACACACACATACATACACATATATATTAAAAAAAATTTTCCTACACACAGACATGTAGTTATGCCTGCGTATATGCGTGATACACATCTAAGCTATAAGTCTGGTGGTCGTTTATAAATCGGATGTGCGCCACATATGCACCCAGACACAATAACATGTCATACATGTCTGTGTATAGGCAAAATAAAATTTCTGATATATATCTATAATAAACATTGAAAATTGAATTGTTATACATAATAATATCAATTAAATCTATTTAATTATTAAATTACGTAGATACATATTTTATTCATATTTGAATTTGTGAAATTAAATATTAGTACAGTGAATATGGTGAAACAATTGTGTATTTAACTTAAATTAAGTACTACCGTACCTTTGTTTCAATGAAATGATAAATCAAAAATAAATTATATGATGATGATAATGATGATGATGATGATGATGATGATGATGATGATGATGATGATGAAGAATTATAACATTTTTAGTGTAAATGTCCTTTTAAGTAATTATGTATTCACATAATAATAAAACATTAGGTGGTTTATATTGATACCATATTTTTTACTAATCGCACCACATTTTAACTATACTCATCGTCCTTTATATTTCTTAATTCTTTATACTTATATCACCAACTTATTTTTTGTCATATTTTTATTTTTAATATCTTATTATCATAAAATCTTGTATCAAATGATATCTTGATTCAAAAATTTTATTGCGAGAATTGCTTAAAAAGTTTAAATAAACAAAAATGTAATACCTAGTGATGCACTACTAAGTATTTTCATATGATTTAAACTAAAAAAAATCAAATCTTTTTAAGATATATTTGATCAGTAAGAACATGAGAGGATGGATTAAATAAAAAATTCGAGAAAAATTGTAGCAAAAACTTTCAGAAGCTTATTATGTTATAAAATATAAGAAACAAAGATTATGGATATTCACATTAATAACAATATAGTAGTTTAGTAAAATAAGTGGTGTAGATATAATTAGCTTAAAACATCTAAAGTAACCAAATACTTAAATGCTTTTATTAAACAATCAGTAATTTTTAAAATATAATTTAATAAACACTTAACTAATTTAATTAAGTCTTCTGACATATGCTTTTTTCTACAACACAGGAAAAATTGATTTTTTTGTCTAGTACAACAATACCAAACTAAGTCTTAATATATTTTCTAATCTATGTTAAAACATGTGGTTGTTTGTATGAAAGAGTATTTAGTTATAACTATTAATTTTGAATTCTACTCATTAAATAGAGGTAATTAACAAACAAGGATTACAATATATGTCTTTCCGATATAATTCTTAATTTTCGTGAAAACCTAAACAAGATTATACATATGGGACCAAGGAAGTATTACTAATTGCCTCTCATTTAAGATACTCTCCTCGTCCCAAATTATATAATTTTGTTGACTCTTTTATAAGGTTAAGATAAGATAAGAAAAGTTATTCAAAAAACAATATAAAATGATTTTTTCAATAGATCATTATATTTAATGAAAATAATAGTTATTATCAAACATGTTAAATAAGGTTATTTTGATAAATAGACAAAAAATAACTCCTCAAATTAAAAATATTAGTAATTTTTTAAAGTATATTTTGTATACCTTTATTTAATATGCATTGTAATTAGCAGGTAAGAAGAATTAAAGTGAAACATTGAGAAGACTTATGTGGTTAGCTCTCAAACCCTTACTTAATGGTTCGATTCTCTTTCCCTGCAATATCTTTATAATAATAGTATAAAAAAGTTAAAAAGAAAGGGTATATATGTAAAATTGTTGTTAAATGTTACTTTTTTCACAGTGTTCTAAAGAACTCACTTAGGTGATGCTTGAACCGTGTGCAGCACATTTTGCCAAACCTTACGTTTTATCACGCATTAGTTGCGATTTTATCATGCATAGTTGCGCTTAAGTGCGCCTAGACTTAAGTTTCGACATTGATGCTTTTTCATACGTTATGCTTTTTAAAACTTTGTTTTTTCATCAACATTTATTGAATTTTCTTAAATATTGTGAAAAGAGAGAGACTATTTTTGCTGAGCAAAGGTAGAACTTGATTTCCATACTCACGAATATCAATTTCCATCCAAAGTTAAGTAAATTTTCATGAGTATTTCCAACGTCTTTAAATGTAACATGTCCTTCAATTAAAGAGTCAACATCTAAAATTTAGGTCCAACACACTCTCCGACCTAGCTTTTTTATTAGAGAGGGAGTATTGCTATCCAAATTTGGATAGTCAAATTCACTCTTTATAATTAAATGCACTTCAACTTTCAATATTTATTTATACTGCCTTCATCACACAAAGATGTGTATTTTTTTTAATATGTCCCAAAAAATATAGGTTACTTTCCTTTTGAAAATATAGTTGGAATATTACTTTTTTTATGTCACTATTTGATAGGTATTCTTATCAACCAAAAAATTATAATAAAAATAATTATTTAAAGTGAAATACTTTATGGTCTTTAATTTTACCTTTTCAATAATATTAATTACACTTTTCCTAATTTTTGGAAAAATTAAAATATGAAAATCTTTGTGGGATGGCAGTAGTATAAAAATAAAAGATAGTTATTATAAATAATCAAGGGAGAAGTATGAAAAAAAATAAGAAAGATAAAAAGTAAGAATAATGCTACTTATCTAGACTGGAGTGGTCAGTCTCCAGTCTAGTTATCATATCCTTATTGGCCATTGAATAAGTGAGAATCCTCATGTATTTATGCATATCAACTTATCTTTTAATACAGTAATACCAATTAGATTAGAGACCAGTATCCAGTCTAGATAAATAACATCACTCAAAAGTAATAAATACTTTTTGAAATAAGTAAAATGGAGAGTATAAAATAAAAAGGTCATTGGAGTTAGCAAAATTTACTCTTTAAATTTATAGATACCCTCCCAACTACCAAATATGCTCTTTAAATATAAAGAAACTATTGGAGATATACCGGCAATACAACTTTTACTAAATACGCCACAAATCAATTGTTTTGAAAGTCCTCAGTGTTTTAAGATTATAATATTTATGTCCATAACTATAATATTTTGATCGCATTTTTCGTCTTTAGTTTTTAACCGGTTATCACATGTTATATCTTTGACAACAATATTCTTTCAAAACATATGCTAAGATGGTGTAAGAGATTTATTTGCTCGTCAAATTTTATATAAGAATAAAATAATAACTAAAACAAAAATGTGACAAATTATTTCTTAATTTAAAAGTAGGCTAATATATTTTTTGAAAGTAATCATCAATGCCAATATAAATAAAAATTTGATGATAAAAATATGAAGTAAACATATTTGAAATGTAATTATAACAATAACTGTACATTAAGGACCACAATTTCAATTAACACACTGTGCATATGACTTTCAAGAGTTCAATTCACTTAAAAGATAACAACCAATCATGGCGGGCTAGTTAAACCAGTAAATAGGCTACTCCCTCCGTCCCAAATAGTCCACTATTCCATTTTCATTAGTTTTTAAAAGATAATTTACTTACCATATTAAACATGTATTTAATGTTTTATTTCCATATATACCCGTAATTAATTATTGTTATTTAACTACTTATACGTTGAAAATATTTCAAACAATTACTGACACAAGGGTATATATAGAAAAATAAGGTAAAATTAAATGTTCTAATCACATTACCTTTTTTTTTAAATTTCTAACAACATTACCTACTAATCTTTAATCCACATAAAATTTCGTACCAGTCTTTTTTTAATAGGATGGAGGGAGTATGATTTTCAGTTGGGTAATTTTCATTTTCTGTTCTCAAATTTTCAACTTTGAAACAATTTTCCTTTTCCTTTTTATTCTGCTGTTTGTTCCCAATCGTTCATCTATTAATGCATTTCGACCATTCCGTTATTTTTTTCCGTAAATGTCATGGTAGTGATAAGCAAATGGGAAGAAATTTTGGACAATTTTATTCTAAGTAATCAAACTTTAAATTTTGACACAATTTTGTCCATCAATTTGTCTCTGTTTAGGCCAACACATTAGTGAGGGATAAATGTGTAATACTTCGTAGTTGTTTGAATCTATTTATTCAAAATAAATTATAATGAGAAATTATAATAATGTAAAATGAGTGGTGTAAATTTAATAAAAGTTTAAAATTTATAGTATAAATAAACAGTTGTCAAATTAGTGGTCAAATTAGTAGTAGATGAGATTATAACGTGTTTGAATAAAGAGAATCAAACACCTAGTGAGAAAGCTCATTTATGCTTTCCTCAAAAAATGCATTTGTCCTCAAAGAACAAGACAATGTATGTAACAACGTTGAAAGACACTTGCAAATGTAAGAGACATGGTAAAATCTTCATCAACATTCGAAATCAAATCTGATTGAATACATGTAACACCACAGATATACCCAAAAATATTACTCTCCCCGTCCTAAAAAGATAGTCTATTATTCTATTTTTGACCGTTCTAAAAAAAATAGTCTACTTACCATATTTAGCATATATTCAATGTTTCATTTTCGTATGTGCCCCTAATTAATTATTGTTATTCAACTACTTATACATTGAAAGTATTTCAAATAATTAATGAGATATAAGAATATATGTTAAAATATAAAGTAAAATTAAATGTTCTAACCACATTACTATCAATCCTTAATCCGTGTGAAAAAACCTACCTTCTTATATTTTTGTGTGACGGATTAACCAAAATTCTAGTTGTAAACACTAATTAAACATTTGATTCTGGAAAAAACATTAGAACCAAATATATTCAACAACACAGTCCGACATCTGTCCAAAATGATACCAATTAAACATGTGACTAATTAGAAATAATTGATTAAATTTGATATTGGGAGCAAAGTAGTGGATATATGAGAGACTGGCGATAAAGTAGTGGAAAAATGAACGAGGAAAAAAATGTGTCAAAATTAAAAACTTGGAGACGTAGAGTGAAGTTATTCTAATGGTGTGTTTGATTGTAAGAATTTTTCCCGTTAAATGTCGATTTTCTACCTAAATTCCCATTTTACAGTGCTTGATTGGTTTTTTCCTGGAAAATGTTTTCCTATTTTTAGTTATGTGATCATATTTTCTTTGAAAACAAGAAAAATATTTTCCTTGGGGGCCTAGGTTTTTTGGTTTCCAGGGAATTGGAATTCCATGTATTTCCTAATATTGAACTTTCTTAATTTAAAAAACATAAATAAATTGTATTACGAATGAAAAAAAAAAGAAAAGAAAAAAACATTGGTTTGCAAAGGAAAAAGAAGAAATATCCTCGGCAAGCCCTACATCTGTTTGCAATCAATTTCATTGAAAAATTCTTCTCCCCGAGTTCAACTACAATTCTTCAACTTTGATCAAGGTTTGTCTACTTTATCCTCCATTGATTAGTATACCAAGCGGATGAAAGTTTGACTAAAGTGTTCATGAGCTTGACTAACAGAGAATTCATACATGAGTTAGTATATGAGAAGCTCAGTCGCACTCCACCTCCAAAAGTTTAGGATGCCTTTGCCATTTGATTTAATTAGTAGCTTGCATCTAGTCTATTAGCTATTTATTAAGTTGCAAATTTTTCCCGTGGTATTCTCGAATTTCTCCTTTTATTATTATTATTATTATTTTCTGATTTATATTACATACCATTTCTTAATAATGTTCACAAATATAAGATAATTTAGGCATTTTATAATTTCTAATTATATATAATATCCTTGTTTGAGTCCATAATTTTATTTTTTATCTTCTTTATTTCATGTGCACCACCGATAATATCACATGCAAGCTAATGAAAAACTCTCTTAATATCAATAAAGTTCAAATCTTAGTATACTCAGAAAGTTAATTATATATTACTACTTGAGAGGAAGTCCAATAAGACAGAATGACAAGTCTAGGTAGATCAATCATCTTAAGGCTAAGGCATTGAAAAAAAAATACAATTTCTAGAGAAAACTTAATAATTCACGTGAAAAAAATAATGACTATCAAATAATTGCTCAAAAAGAAAATAACAAAAATTTGGAAAAAAATTTTGTTTTCATGGAAAATAATAGCTATTAAACACCAAAAGATGGAAAATAACTATTATTTCTAGGTGGAAAATTTAGTTAATCAAACAAGTGTAACTGACATTTCTCAGGAAAATTAATTCTAAGGGATTCAATTGCCTAGAATTCATTTTCTTGCTATGTATTTTCCATACTTGCAATAAAACAGTAACTAATTTTATTTCCATTTTGCCTTTCACTAACTTGCCATTTAACAAGAAGCTTGACGGAAGAGACTAAATGCATAAATATTTAAAAGATTATGGACAAAACATTAAAATAAAAAAAGAGGTAAAATTATGTTAAAGTCGAAAGCTTGGGAAGAAAATTAAAAAGAATAATCCTATTTGTCTATCTCCTGTCTAATTGACATTTTCTTCTTGGATATTGAATATGCAAGAATCTTCATATATTTATGATTATACATCTACCGTCCAATATAAAAATATCAATTAAATTAGAAACTAGTCTCCAGTCTAAATAAATTACACTGTTTGATTAAAAATTACCCTTCCTAATGAGTGATAAAAAGAGGATCATTGCCATATTGGACATAGATGGATGGATAATTTTTGAAAGTAAGTTTGCTTTATAGTGAGAAGAGGTGGTGAGGTCTCTTTGTCTTGTGCAGATCTTCATAGTCCCACACCCATTGGGCCCCTCTTTGTGTCTCTACTCCTCTTTTCCTTTTTTCCGCTTTGTCTCCATTAAAAATCTTCAGTTTCTTCCGTTATACCAAACTTTCTCTACATTACATGTCAACATCATCAGGGGGAGGAAGAGTTGGCGGCGACGGTGGTGCCGGCGGCGAACCGTCTTCTCGCAGCCGTCGACGCTTCAGCATTAACGGAGTTTGGCCGGAACCTTTCGTCGAAGCTCTTGCATTTCGAGTTGCCGTCGATGCCTCTCGCTCCACTGGCCGGCTTGCTGCAGCCCAAGCTCTGTTCAACCTCTTTCAGGTACACTTCCATTTTCTATATATATATATATATATATAGACAATTTTTTTTTTTTGTTTGAATGTCTGATCATTTTTAAAAGGAAACTTGAACTTAGAGCATTGTTCTAAAAGTTGTTTCTCTTTTTTGGGTTTGAGTCACATTCATGTATATATATACAGTTTTTGAAAAGTTCTAAAAAGAGTTGTCTCTCTAAAATTAACTCCAAATCTTTGACCAAATCATCAACTCCCAACTTGAACGTAAAATGTGTCAATATGTAGGGCATCCATATTAATGTATCCGGGGAAAAAAAAGTATCCGGGAAAAAAAATTTTCCTCGTATTTTAAGAGCACTGAAGATGACAAATCAAGAATATACACACGTTATGGGTCATGTCAAGCTCTTTCCTCATGAAGAAAATATGGATGCCCACTATTGCATCTCAAGCTCTTTCCCCTTCACTTTGTGGGTTATAAGTTTATTGTATCTCGTTGTTTATTGGCCCTGTCATTTATCGTGTGACATGAACCTTTAATTTTATTATGCTTATTTAAAAGATATATATACAAGTGTCTTCAAGAGCTTTATTTTAATAATAATGATTAATTAATTAGTTTTATGAATTCACATATCAATTCTTAATTTTACTATTATCGGTTCTTAATTTTACCATTAACACCGGATACCAAGTCCTATTTATTTAATGCATTGAATAAAATGGAGTAGTAGTAATTGTCCATTCACACTCTTAAAATCTTGACAATTCCACTACAATGGTTAAGTAAAAAAATTGATATACCACTCTAAATACCCTTTTTGAACCAAACAAGAGAGGAGAAAAGATGAATCAATGGAAGAAAAATGTACAAGAATATGTCCATTTTTGTGCTGACTTTTGATGATGAACATTAGTTATCAGATCTTAACATAGAAAAGGGTTCTTTTGGGTTCTTTGAAACTTCTTTTTCCTTTGCTCTGCAAATTCATTGTCTACTTTTTGACTCTCAACTTTACAAATCTTTGCTTTCCCCCCGTTTGGATTTTTCCCTTGCTTCGATTATATAAACACTGAAACTATTGATAGAGACGCTTTGATGGAACCCAGTCATGACTTATCCCTCCACTCTTTTACTATCTCAACTTGATAATTTTTTCTCCACTAGTTCATCTATGTAATTAATTAATAAAAATGTTACCCCATCGACCTGTAAAGATAGTTTCTCTTTATTTTTCACACAGATTAAAGAAATTTAATTAATATCCTTTGGATTAAGAATATATTTTTTAATATGTCATTTCTTTTACTTAGTTAATTAATTAATAGTAATCACTTTATTTTTTTTTTGGTTGATTATTACAGTATACAATAAATAAGAGTATATTAAAAATTAAATTAAAAAACTATAATTTGAGACAGACACAAGAGAAATAAATGACTATCAATGCTATATGATGAGTATAATTCTGGAAAAGGAAGATTCAGCCTCTTTTTATGCTAAGTATATTCTTATTAGCTTGAGGCCTGTGTTTCTAGTTTCACGTCTTTTCACCCTTTAAATTAATCACGCTTTATCATGCATAAGTGTGGTGTTGGTGGTTGTTTTCATGCTTTACACTTTTTAAGATAGTTTAAAAGTCACTTCCATTAATAAATTTAGCTTGCAAATTGCTCTTTTCAAGCATGGAAAAAGTTCTTGCAATCTACAATAATGAAAATTTTCCAGAACTCCAAGAGGTACGATTATATCGTGCATCTATACATTCACATGAGATAGAAAATATATAACGACAATAAAAATAAGAGTTTGTTCTGTCTAACTTTATCCCAATTAACTTTAATTAGTACAATAACTTTTAATTATCTTCACCACACATTCTCTCAAATAAATCAACATTCATCAACATTCATAAATCAAAGTTTTCATAAAACTTTCAAAAACAAGCTTTAAATGGTTGAAGGAATTAAAAATTATGAAGAGAAGAACTCATTAAGTTTATTTATTTATTTATTTTTAATTTTTTAGGGAATCCCTCTAATTAGACACAGATATATATGAAGGAATGGGTATAGATTTGTACTTTACTGTACGTCTGAACCTCATCTACTTGACCTAAATTGCAACTTTTAAGAGGGAAGTTGTCAGTGTTTTCTTGGACAGTATATGCTTAACATTTATAGCTATATAGCATAGTGTAGTAGGGATGTATGAATTATGAATAGGACACCAGAACGAATCTATAGGCTATAAGACAGCTCGAATAAACTCTATACTTTTTCACTGCCTGTTGACTTGACCCTCACAAGTTACTGTTGATCACGAAGAACATAAACGTGAATTATAATAGGAGGTGGTTTTCTTATGGAACCAAATACGTGACGTAATGGAATGAAGAAGAGGCATGTGCTAGTAAGGGATGTAGATGTTGATTTTTTATGAGACGACACCATGGAGTTGATTTCATAACAAATCAGACAGTTGATTTTAGAAAATTTTCGAATTTTTATTTTGAGTAGAATCTAACAATTAGGCTAAATAGAAGAATTGAAACTATATATGAGGGTTTTCCAAAGCCTAATTGTATTTTTTGAAGACAAGGAAACCCTAATTAATTTCCTAGCAAAATCTGATAAAAACTCAAAGAAACTGTTGGAACGATGGACTTGAATGAACTTAGAACCGAAAATGATGCCAAAACAAGCTCCTAAACTATATAATTTGACCCAAAAGTTTGACAATGTTGGTCAAAGGCTAATCGAAAAATGCTTTGAAACGTACTTTTAGAACATAATTTCAAAGACGTGATATTTTTACAATTTCCAATATATAGTAGGTTTTTATTGTTTTTGCGATCTACTTTTTTAATATAATAATAAATAGATTGAAATCTAACAAGTTAAGCACGTATAACTTGTAAATCAATTGCACCCATCATGAGAAGAGTATTTTATGCTTAAAGGCTCATATTCTCACATGAATATGGAGTTGTGATCATGTGGGATATAGCATGCCTGCATCAGATTGCCTCGAAATATTAAAATATTAATTAGAAAAAGTAGGGTCAAAATTGAAACATTTATCCGTTATAAAGCCTTGAACGAAGGAGTAAATGTTTACAAATCTTATATATTTATTATATTCAATTATTTATTAATTTAATGGTTAACTATTTTTCAATTTAAGATGTTACAAAAGAATTCAACTAGATGTTACACATGATGTGTTACTTTTTAGGCTTGATTTCTTGAAATAAGTTTGTTATGATGTATGTTGGCTAATAAATCTTCAGGTATGTTCGACTTGGCGAGCCGTTTCGCACTCTGAACTGCTATGGCAAAACCTCACCAGGCGTATATGGAATGTCACGCATCTTTTGCGTAATTCTTGGCACGAGGAGTATATATACCGCCACCGGACAGCGAATAATTTTCGGCTAGGCAGAAGTGTATACACAATCCTTCCATTCGTACCCTCAGAGAGGAACAATAACAACAATGATGGCCTAGCATGTCGTCGCCTTGCCCTGTCGGATCACCACCTTGCAGCTGGATTCGCGGATGGATCAGTTCACCTATTACACCTCCCTACTAGACTACATCTCGGGACCTTCTATCCTCAACACCGTGATCGCCTTGGTCGATTCTCTTGTGCCGTGACGGGAATAATCTTATCTGACACTCGACTCGTCTTTGCTACGCTAGATGGTGACATTTATCATGTGGTTATCGATGGGGTCAACCCTCAACATCAAGTCCAATTGGGCGATGTTGTTAACGATGGAGTTTTAGTCGATTTCGCAGGGTGCAACCAGTGGTGGGTTGGCCTATATGCAGGTATACATGCACATGTACTATTGTACACGTTTTATTTCTGCCATTTTGATTGTTTTATGACCTAGTTTTACAATTCTTCTCCAGGGGTTCCGGGCCGTGCCTTCCACGTTTGGAATAGCGAGACGGAAGAGCTAGTTTTCCTCGGCGGTTCACTAACCGATTCACAAGCAGTACTAGGTTGGCATTTGTTAAATGAATTGACAGACCTTATCGGTCGTGTAAGAGTAGTAACAAGCCACCAATCGGCCGTGGGATGCACAAACCTTCGAGTTATGGTGTTCGATTTAGAAAACATGGGGATGATACTGGGGGAAGAAGAATTCAATAGGGGAATCATCATAGGTTCTTTCGACGCCAACGGCGAAAACTCAATGTTAATCATGGACATGAGTGGTGGGGCTAGCGTACGACGGGTAACGACTATGGAGGAAGTTTGTAGGTTCACATTAAGGGGTGCCTCCCAGAGGGAGATTTTGGGAAGTATTAATGGAGGATATGCCATAATGTGCATAGGGGGAGTCATTAGGGTTTGGGAGATAGTGAATGGACAATATTTGTATAGATTTAGGGAGAGAATAGGTGAATGCAATGCCATAGTTTCTGATGAAAGGTATGTGGCTGCATGTTCTGCTGATGCCACTATTCATTTGTGGGACTTTGGAGCTAATTAGAGTTGAGATTTTAATTTCTTTCTTGAGAAAGGGGTAATTTGTTTGTTACATGCTTAGGCCAGAATTGAAGATTGTGGGGCGGAATATGGGTTCCCAATTTTGCTTACTTTTTCAGGAAGTAGTAGGGTTAACCTCTTTTTTTTCAGAAGGGGGGAAAGCAAAAAAGGAAAAAGAATGACATTTCACTTCTGTAATGCATGTTTGTACTTGCATCTTGTGCAGTTTTGATGCTGCAGATTGTAACTTTCTTCTGTCTCTTTTGTAGCTCTCTCATTTGTAGCTTTCTCAGCTTTACCCTTTGCAGTCTGTAACTGCACATTAATTTGTGTGTAATTCTAAGCCATGATTCTTTTTTTGACGAAGAATAAGCATAGATTTTTTATAGAAACAGATTGGGCTTCGAATTTAGAGTCAGACCACTAATTATAGGGGGGTCATGAAGTATGGGCAGTAGCGTAAGTGCTCAAGAGAAGGCAGAAGTAAGTAGTCGTGGCCTCCCTGTAATTAGTGGTCTGGCTCCAAATTCGGCGCCTGATCTATTTCTAAGCAATTCCGATCTAAAAGAACTTCACGAAAATATTATTGAATTGAATGAAGTAATGCGACCGAAAACCCTAATCAGCATAGACAGTCTTGATTAAGCCCTAAGGGCAAAACGGTATATTAAAAATCACAAAATAAAGCTTGGGAAACGGAAAAGTTGAAATTTGGAGGCTTAAACAATTTTTGGCCGAAATTCACTGTATCTTGCTGCCAAAAGGCCGTGAGTCTTGTTTGTCTTCTCGTTCGGCTTCTAAGTAGGTATGATTTGCCTCAATTGGACACTTGGACACTAAGAGTTAAAACTGCTAAATCACACAATTTGGCTTTTCTTTCCCAATTCATGTTCGATCCACTTGGCCACATTCTACATCATTTTGGAGAGTCTTACCCTATGTTACTGTCTTATTTCTTTTCCAAAATTGAAATTGGTTAAATTGTTTTTATTATATGTATGTATGTATATTGTAACGTGTGTGAAAGTTAGGGAAAAGATTAAAACACATGGAAGGTGAAAAGTTAAAACTCATGAATTTATTAAACTTATTATTACTAATAAAAAAATAAAACTAATTAAATATTAACTATGTGTATTAGTGTAAATTAAGGAAATAATTTGGGGTGAAAAATCAAAAGTTTTCGAGTCATTCCCAAAATTAATATATTTGTAGATATATATGGATAGTTATATTAGCACTATAACTTTTACTAAATACTACTCCCGTGCCAAAAAGATGGTTTAGTTTTCCTTTTTCGTTCCTACCAAAATATGATCCATTTTCTATGTTTAAAAAATATTTTAAATATTAGTTCTCTTATATGTCCCTATTTAATGTGCATAGTTAGAAAAATATAATTATTAAAGTGGAATAATTAATAAATGAAAGGTTTAATAGAGAAATTATGTTAAAAATTACTTTTCCAATACTATTAAATGAAATTTTCTTACTTTATGTTAAAAAAGGAATATTTATGCTCATAATCTTTTGATTGCGTTTTGTACCTTCAATCTTTAACCGGTTAGCACATATTATACATTTGACAACGATTTTCTTTCAAAACATATCTTAAGATGGTGAAAATAATTTATTTGCTCATCACATTTTATATAAGAAAAAAGAAAAAATAATAGCTAAAACAAAAATGTGACAATTTTTTCTTTATCTAAAAGTTGGCTATTATAATTTTTCAAACGTAATCATCAATATTGATATAAATGAATGTTAACGATAACAATATGAAGTAAAAATATTTGGAATATATTATAACAATGACTATATATTAAAGACTACAGTTTCAATCAAAATGCGGTGTAGATATCAAAAAGTGTATATACAAAAAGTGTAATGTAAATATAATTGGCCAATATATATAGACACACAAACATACAAAGATACACACATACACACACTCTAGTTACAAGCATGTGCCTTGCACGTGCTTATATATAGACACACAAACATATATATACGCACACACGCACACACATACCCACCTTTTACCGCAATTTTCCCACAAAAAAATTATTAGTAGGGGTCGTTTTTACATTTTGTTTATTATGTTTTAGTTTCTTCCGCCTTATCCATTTCTCTAACATTCCATCCTATATTTCTCTGTTCCATTATAATCTCTTATATATATATATATATATATATTATCACTAAAATTTGGTGTTCCATTCATTCTGGCGTTCCTTTAATCACAGTTTCTCGATTTCTAACAGGAGAAAATTTTCAAAACCTCATAGAAGTTTTGCAACAAAACTTCCCACTTCATGTGAGGTGCATGGATACAAGTCATTTGTATTTTAAATACACGTGGCACACATCTATACACGCCACATGAGATGGGAGGTTTTATAATAAAACCTCCGAAAAGTTTTGGAAAATGGATTCTTCCAACAAGTTAATTGGGAAATTAACTTCAAATATAATACCAAATGCATAAAATTATAAGATTACTAAAAATTATATATATGTATATACATATATATATATATATATATTACACTAGACAATTTTTTTTTTTACCTACTATTGTGTCTTTTTGTATTTAGCAATAATTTTTTTTTTGTACTTAAAAAGCCTTTCTGAATTTAAATCAGTTTCACTTACAATTTTTTTTAGAATATGTATAGCTGAGCATTTATGTTCTCACATGGCGTATTTTATTTAATTTTCTAAATATCTAAACTTTGATTCACTCTTCAATTTTGAACTGACATCTATAGTATGTTTTAAGTCCACGTCTTTTACATCTATGGATACTTAAGTTCAAGTCTTTTTTTTTTGTTTTTTGGTTTCTTAATTAGATCGAGTCATAGTATTTTTTGTTAATTCTGAGCAAGGATGGCAATGGGTTGGCACCCACCCACAAAAGAATTTTTATGACCTGCCCCACCCCGCCCTGCGAACCGCCAAAATTTGTGGCTGATTGAGTCCGGTCACGGGATAGATCGGGTCGGGATTTTGACCCGTTTATTTAGATTTTCTTAATTTTTTTATTGTTTTTCCTATTTTTTCCATATCTTATTATTTATCTTTTAAATTTTAACGAGGCGGTTAGGATCGAGTCTGACCTTACCCAACTTGAGACCCAATTCACTCCGACCCGCAAGGTATAAAATTTTTGTAAAGCCCCAAGTTTTAAGCACCCAAGATGCTATTAAATCTATTATTCTATTTCTTTAAAAAGTGCAGGAATTAAATAATTAACTAAACAAGTGCCGATTTTTTTTAAACATTATTTCATTGCAATAACCAACAATCTGTTAATTCCAAAACCTTTAGTTAACAATCGGCAAAGTAGTCTAACATTGAAATAACTATGCAGTCTTTAATTATTTGAATAGAGTAAAACATTATTTAAAAATTAAATAGCAATTCAATTTCTCAATTGCCACTGCTGATCGAGTCGCTACAATCTTCAGAACCTGAAATGTTTTGAAATAAAGGGTGAGCTTTTTGAAGAAACACCCAGTAGATTCCATGCATGCAATACATATTATGCAGATATTCTCATGTACTCATGTAACTAAAGTTGTGGGCTTGCCATTTCAAACAAGCAAATTGTCTATGTTTGGGGGCCCACCAAACTGGCGAGCTAAGCTTGTGGACTTCCAATTAAGGTGAGCTATATTTTGCGTATGCTTTCATATCAATTTCATGAATCACAAAAAGCATATATATGACACATAACATGTAATTGCACTATATCTTTCACAAATCGTGCGCATATATATTTGAAAATAACTTTAAGTAAGGAATCTACTTTAATATGATTTTCTTTTCGAGTTTGAGCTATGATGGAAATCAAAATGTCAGTTGACCACACTCCTCGCCTAACAAAATAAATAATTCTAAAGTTAGTTATGTTAAAATAAAGATAAAGACTAATAAAATGTGGGGTAAATTCTTTAACTTTGAAAATTTGGCTGAAAATAACAAATCTTTAAAATTATGGGATATAATAATTAACTTTGAAAGTTTTGGCTCAGAACATAAACTTTTGAAACTATAGGGACTGAAATCAATAAAAACTAAAAATTTGATGCCCAACTGAAACTCTTTTAAACTATGGTGGCTGAAATGAGTTAAATGATAAACCTCAAGGGCTAAAATAAAAAAAATAATAAACTGTAGGGACAAATTTTGACTAAAATAAATTTTATGGGGCTGATTTTAAAGCAACCAGAAAATGTAAGGGCTAACCAGGAGTTTTTAGCTGAGGACCAAAATGAACGCATTTCGATCTTTGAGGACTTGAGTGCAAAATGGGATTTAGATTAAAAATCCCCAAATTCATCTTAACCCCCAATTTTCATTCGTGGGAGTAGAGTATCAGAGGGACACGACGATGGGGAGTATAGTCGAGGGGGTTTGATCGAGAATCGAGGAGGGAAAGCTAGCATAGGACGCGATTGCTCAATAGTGTTTTGAATGGGAGTTTAGTTCTAAGGGTGGCAAGGAGTGACACGGGCTCGAGAATTTCGGCCAATAGATGGAATTTTTCGGCAAGAAACCATTGTTTCCGGCAGGTTTCAATTGAGGTGAGCCCATGGTTACTTTGGCTTTTGGTTCCTGGTTCATTTGTGCTAAGTTGTTAATACCCAGTAAACTCGGGATAGTGATGACCAGGATCAGAATGAAAAAAGAAAATATTCAGAGGCTTAAAAAGCCTAAGACTGAATCTTGTAACCCAACTCCACAATTAGGTAACCAGATAACTATCCCTTTAGATGTGTTAACAATTTGGTTGTTGCTTAAGTGGTTGGATATGATGAGAGACACATTTTGAATCTTCTTGGAAATTTTGGATAATTTGTTTTGAGATATTAGTTTATCTTATCTTTGTATAATTTAAATTGTGTTTTTCTTCCTATCTATATATATACATACATACTTGAGTGGTGTTTTGAAATTAAACACACAATACACACAAGACACAAATTAAAAGACGTGTGGCTTTTTCTTCTTTTTAATTACTTAGCATATCTCCCTTTATGGGAGTCGTCTACTACTTCATTAGTGGGAGATATTTTAGGTTGGTGGTTGGTGATTCAAGTGTGTCAGATTAGTGTGGACATTGTGGTGTTGTCATTGTGGAGTTGGGAGAAATTTATGATGTGACGACCCGACTTCTTATTTTCAAAGTTCAACATTTACTCGGAAAAGATCAAAGGTGGAATAATCAAAGGTCAAAATTGGACTAAAATGCAGCAATTTAATTTTTGGGTTCATAACTTAAGCACTTAAGTAAGTATGGGATTTATATGGAAGTAGATTATAAATTGGTAATTTAAATAAAATAAGGAATAAAGTTAGGGACTTAAATGAAGCAAAGCGAGAAGTTAAATGACTTTGGGTACAATTTCCTATATATCTAGACAATTCTCTTGAATTTGGGCATTTGCACACAAAAAGAAAACAGAGGAGACCGAGAGGGAGCGGGAGCCGATTACATTGAGCGAAAAAAAGGAAAAAGAAGAGCAGTGAATGGGATTTTAGCCACGAATTCTGAAAGGATTCTTGCTTAACTTGGGTTATGGATTTTAACTTGGTTCAAAAGGTAAGTGGAACTTTGAGTCCACATTATGTTTAATTTGTGGTTTGTGGTTCATATGATAAATCTTAAAGGGGGATGACTAGTTGTGGGTGTAAATTACATGTAGTTAAATTTCTTGAAGTATATACTTGGCATGAGATTTTAGGGTTTAAAGATATTGAGGTTAATTTAAGAAATTTTAGGATTAAGAAATTGATTTTGAGTTAGTCTCCATTGGCTTGAAGGGTGTGGAATCATTCTTAGACATGGAATTACAATTAAATGAAGACTAGAAGGGGGTCCTGTAAAGTAGTATATGAGATTATGGTTAAGAATGAAAGATTGAAGTTGAAAGTTTTGAATGAGGTATTGTTTGAAACTTTGAAGTGGAACTTCATAGCATTTTGTTAAACTAAATGAAGCTCTTTGATTAATTTCAAGATAGAAATCCTGGTTTTAATGCAAAGGAAAGTATAAGAGGTTAACATGGATATTCTTGGAAGCCAAGTATGTGTATATTGTATGAATTTAATAAAATGACTCAAGGGTTGAAATTAGTATTCACATGATTTGCCCCTCGACTTTGGAGGGTCATAAATGATGGTATATGTTGAATTTTAAGACGAGATAAGTTGGTAAATGACCTTCTATGAGTTATCTATCATCCAAAATTGGAATGACACCATTTGGAGTTTGGTAGGAGTTTTTATGACAAGTTTTGTAAAAATGGACAATGTTCACCCGAGGACAATTTTCTGGGAGGTGAAGAAATATTTTGGTGTGGTCATTGAGCCCAATTTCACATATGATGAACTTATATGAGGTTTCTACATTCTAGGAGAATTTCATGAGCATACGACACGATCCTTGAATTTTAAAGGGTTTTAAATGGGCATCGCTGAACAGGAAAATTTAACAATCCTTAGTTGAAAAGGTTGAAATTTTACGTATAAGTTGGTGTTATAATTTTATAGCATAATATCATGGTAATTGAGGAATTTGATAAGGTTGAGAATAAATACAAGTAACAAACAACTTAATGTTTAATAGCAAATGTGGAAAGTTTGTTAAAGGCCAAGAATTAATGTTTAAAGGTAAAGAGTTAGTGTTGTTATTTTAGTGGATAATAATTGAGATTTTAACACTTAATATTATTACAATTTCTAAGATCTAATAGAGTCTAGAATAATGATATAAGAAGGATAACTATATGTCTAATTTAGGGATGAAAAAGTCTTGAGAATTTAATGAAATAGAGAATGTGTAATCCAAAGGGAATTTCATGTTGATAAAGTTAGTTGAACTAGAAAGTCCTTAACTAATAGATAAGTTAGAAAGAAAGTAAATGGGATTGAGCAAGGATAAATAAAAGAATTGAGTTACATATGTGAATTGAGAAATCAGTAAGGAATGAAATGTTAAGTAAAATTTTCATATGATTTCACAGGCAATGACAAAGGCTAAAAAGAAAATGAACCATGAAAGGAGCCACATTGCTGCATAGCAGGTGAGTGGAGATTCTTCTCTTCCTTTCTTTCTAAATGAAAATGTATATTATGCTTTGATTTCACAGAAATTCGTAATGTTTTATGATGAATGTATTTTCATGAAAGTTGACATTTCTTAGAAAAGTTCATGTGAATGTTTATATAAAATGATGCTTTATGATTTTAAAGAAATGTTTGAGTTGAGACGTGATTTATGATGTATGAAAACCCCCAATTTGTATCCAATGTTATGATATGCCGCCTACGGGCGAAGGCGCCTATGGCTTAAGCTGACCTAATGAGCGCCGCCCAGGCGAAGTGGCCTATGTGCTAGCTGTGGTCGAATTGTTTAATTGTGTTGCCTAGGGCGAAGGGGTCATAAGGTACCTATGGCTCAAGCTGGTGTCTACGCGCGTATGACTTGTATCATGATCATGTGATATTGGATACTCTTTGGGGAAAGTTCTATGAGGAACTTGAAAAGAAATGATTTTCATGATGCTTATAAGAATGACAATGATTCTATAAATGTTTCGATGTGCGATGAATTCTAGTTGATGAATTTTATGATGATTGTTCGAATGAAATGATGTTCATGATGTTTTCCGATACGTAATGATTTTATAAATGTTCATGTTATATTGGAATTGAGTTCAAATTATGAATGTTAAATATTCGAGATTTTGCAAAGTTATATTATAATTTTTCAAAGCATGGTTATTTAAAAACTCCACTCATTGAGCTAGTTAGCTCATGTGTTTCCTAAATAATTTTCTCAGCAGGTGGCAATTGGAGTTTGGGCAACACATCAGGATCGAGCCTGCTATTTCCAGAATTGAGCCACCACCTAATGAAACAAAATTGTTATAGGGTTTGTCTTGTTATGATTTATACACATGGACATGTTAAGTTTATTAGCATGCATTGGGGTGTCTGTTGTGAGTTCTACTTGGTGTTATAAATAGAAAAGTTGTGATTCTTATGTTGTGACGTGTTGGTCGGCTTGATCTATGAAGCGATGTTGCTTATAATGAGAAATTATTAGTTTTTGAGGTGTTAATGTGTTGGCGTTGGGAAAGTATTACATTGTGAAGTGTATTTAGGTTGACGTTGGGTATTATGCAGGTTGGTTTGTTTATAAATTAGAGGAGATGCTGTCGAAATTTTTCCAGAATAAATAGTATATTCATGAGCATTGACGGCAAATTCTAGCTTTTTAGTTGGGATTTATCATCGGCGCACGTCACACTTCAAGTAAGTTAGAGGCACTTGGGGTAGGGTGTGTCATATGAGCCCTGGTCAATGATTAACTCGACCATTGACATCGAGATAATAACAGGAAAAGAAAAAAATGACGACATTGAGTTTTCTTTGCTTTCTTTTCTTTATAAATTTGTTCTAATGAATTCCTTGTAATTGTTCTAATTTACTTTGTGTAATCTTTGTGTATTTTCTAGGAATTAAACATAACAGTGGTATTAGAGCCGAGGGGCTTTTTTGTGACTTTAATTGAAGGAAAACCGCCAGAATTTGAAAGAAAACAAGAAAGCCAAACCTGCAGCTTGCATTTTAACTGACCTCTGGTGACTTTTCCGGCCAATGGACCACACCAGATGAACGACCAGGAGGAGGGTTTTCGACCGGTGCAGCGCGGGGCGGTAGAAGTGATCTTTGGTGATGGCGCGTGGGCTGGAGGCAAGCTGACTGCAAATCATGGCGAAGGTGCGTGAGGGCGCGTGTGGAGGCTTTTGGTTGTGCGGCTGGTGGCATGGTGTTCGGAATTCCATGGTCTATGTTTTGGTGGTGGTTGCACAAAGTTTGGACACTCCGGCAGAATTCTGACATTGGGCAGATTCCTTTCTAGTGACCTTTCTTGTGTTCATCTTCTTTTTGGGACCCGTAGGATGGGGTCCTTTCAATATTGTGTCCTCTTTCATTTTAAATAGCAGCTATATTTCTTTTTCATAATTGAATATCGCCTATGGGTGCAATATTATGAATTACTAGTGTTTATTTTGTGTTATATGTCATTACTTGAGGTGCTTTGGATATTTTATTGATAATTGTTGCCTATTGGCCACGTGTTTTGTATCTTCCCTTAACCTGAGAACTTGATTCTCATGGAATACTGTGGGGGTAAAAAAAAATAGCGTTATTTTTGATTGCTTAATACTCTGTGGTTTTGGGCATTCACTTTTCCTTTGTGGTCTTTTTGTGTTTGCACTTTTTCCAATATGGTTGCACACTTTGAGTTGGCATCTTTTAAAGGCAAAGGCGATTTTGCTATTTGGCAACAAAAGATGAAAGTTATTTTGGTGCAACAAAAAGTTTCTAAAGCTGTTGGTGATTCTTTTATGAAACTATTGATGTTATTAAGAAAAAAGGATTGGATGAATTGGCATATACTTCTATCATTTTACACATGTTTGATAATGTGCTAAGAACAGTTGGCAAACATGCTTATATACTAAAGCACTGTGGGAAAAATTAGAAGAACTTTATATGTCTAAATATACTTCTAATAAATTATATTTGCTTGAAAGGTTTTTTAGCTTCAAAATTGATCCATTGAAAGGTCTTGATGATAATCTTGATGTATTCAAGAAATTTGTGCAAGATATTGTTAACTGTGGTGAAACTTTGACTGAGTAGTATAAAGCTATTATTTTGTTGAATGCTATACCTGAAAAATATAAAGATATGAAAAATATGATTAAGTATGGTAGAGATTTTTTTTGACTTCTGATATTTGTATTAATTCTTTGAAAAGATGGGAGTTGGAGATAAGAACTGGAGAACCAGAGGGAGGGAGTTGTGGTGCTAGTGAGGTCCACATGGTGAGAGATGGACGTAGTAAGAATCATGGAAAGTATCATAGGAGTCGAGAGTGATGACTTTGGTGATGATGGTGGTAAAGGGAAGGGTAGAAGTACGAGTAATTTCAAGTGGAGGGCAAAAGAGAGGACATTTTATAGGTATGGAAAGATTGGACATTTCATTAGGGATTGTCCAATGGAAGAAGAAAAGAGGTTGGATAGAGGGAAGGAGAAAGTTGATGGGGAGTCTAATGCTATTGTTGCATCCAATTTTGAATATGGTAAAGTTTATATGACGTTAAATGCTGATGATACTGTTGATTTATGTTTGACTCAACAATCCTATTTATGTGAATGTTTACTTGATTCTGCTATATCTTATCATGTTACATCCCGTAAGGATTGACTGGTGCATGAATTTGAGAGTGACCATCTTTGTGCTTGGAATTGCATATTATGTGTGTGGCGTTGGTGATATTGTTGTGATTTTTAACACTAGTTGTGTACTCATAATAGAAGGGGTCAAATATGTTCATAAACGTGACACGAATATGTTACCAGTAGGCCAATCGGAGGAAGTTGGCATTATAGGTTAAACAGGTAACGGGATGCTAAAAATGTTCAAAGGTTCTAAATTTGCATGTATTGGGGTGAATAGGAATGTCACTTATATCACTAGTGGTGATGTGATTAAGTGCCAAAAATATCTAATCAGGTAGAGGTAGAAGTAGAAGATCACCCAAAAGAATGAACCTTCTAGTGAGTATGCAGGGTCAAGTTCCCTTTAGATGGTTACGTAAGTGATGGTGTGAATGAACCTTCTAGTGAGTATGCAGGGTCAAGTTTCCTTTATTTGAATTATTCAAAGTGGGGAAGAGTGACTCTCCAAGGTTTGCATACTTGCCTATAAAGTGGCAAGGTTTGGGTTGATTGGTAAGTTGTTTTTATTGGCACCTTTATTAAACAAAAATTAACTTTGTGTATTTTTTTGGTTGCATATTTTTTAGGTATCAAGGTAGATGTTTGTTGGGTTGTTGATACCCAATATACTCGGGGCAGTGATGAAAATGATCCAAAAGAAAGTAAGAAAATATTCAGAGGCTTAAAAAGCCGAAGACTGAATCTTGTAACCACTACCACTTTAGAGGTGTTAAAAATTTGGTTGTTGCTCAAGTGGTTGGATATGATAAAAGACACACCTTGAATCTTCTTGGAAATCTCGGATAATATCTTTTGAGATATTAGTTTATCTTATCTTTGTATAATTTGAATTGTGTTTTTCTTCCTATATATACCTGAGTGGCTTTTTGGAGTTAAACACACAATACACACAAGACACAAATTAAAAGACGTGTGGCTTTTTCTTCTTTTTAATTACTTAGCCTATTTCCTTTTGTGGGAGTCGTGTACTACTTCCTTTGTGGGAGATATTTTAGCTTGGTGGTTGGTGATTCAAGTGCGTCAGATTAGTGTGGGCATTGTGGTGCTCTCATTGTAGAGTTGGGAGAAAAGACTGAGTAGTGGTCAACGATTGACTCCATCAGTGGCATTGAGATAATAACCAAAGAAGACGAAACAGATGAGATTGAGTTTTCTTTGCTTTATTTTCTTTGTAATTTTGTTCTAATCAATTCATTGTAATTGTTTTAATTTACTTTGAAATAAACATAATAATTTGTGGAAAATTGGCTTAGCAAAATGGTGGTGGTAGTCGCAACGGAGTGTGCTTGCTACGTCCGCTTCTTTGTTTCTTTTCTTCGTTTTTTTTTTTTATTTTTTAATGAATGTTGACTAAAGCTTTGGGTGGCCGGATGATGAGGAGGGCAATGGTGCCCGGAACAGTAGGTTGTGAAGTTGGGTTCGATCGAAGAATGGACAAGTGATTGGCTTATTGTAGACTGTAGATGTGTGTACATGAAATGGTGTTGAAAGGGACAAAGGCAGTACTGTGGAGAAGTGGGTTCGACTTGAAGGTTCGGGTTCTCGTGGATGAGTCAAAGGGCAGTGGCTAGTGGAGTGGTGTTTTCATGTGTAATGTAGTGTGCGTGCTCACGTAATGGTAGATGAAATTTCTGGTGTATAGCTGATTGAAAATTTTGAAAATAGATTTCAAGATTTAAAGCGTTTGTGTATGCAAAGTGTAAGGGAAATTCTGGGGTGTGTGTGTCTGTCGTTCGGTCTATCTATCTGTCTGTCTGTGCATATTTCTCTGTAATTCGAGTATGGAATTGCCGAGTGAGAAAGTGTGTGTTGAATGATTCTCTTGCTATGAATTGCCGTTTTCTCTTTGTTTTTTGTTTGCTTTGAATAAAGAGAAATTTTACACATGTATATATACTGATAAATGGAAACGTTGCAGAAGGATCATGGGGATTGAGGAAAGATTGAGAGGGATGTTGGTAGAGAAATCTCAGGGAGTGGGGGTTGTACTCGGTTACACAACGATTGGATCGGTTAGGGGACATCAGAGAGTTTCAACTGGGTCAAAAGCATGTTTGGCTAAGATTAATTTGGACAAAAAGGCTTAAAATTTGAACTTCAGACTTTGGGTGGGCTTTAACAACTTAGGCTAAAGATTAATTGAACTCAAAATGAAAGTGGAGTCAAATTGTTAAAAAAAAGGCTGTTAAACAAGTACAAATTGTTACACTTACATATTGCACAAATCATGCCAAAATATGTGAATTGCAAAAAAACAAGTAAATATTTTGATTTTATTAAAAAAACTACCTTCTACAAATAATTAACTACAATTAAAATTCATTTATGGAATATCAAAAAAAAAATATAAAAATGTATCATATATATATATATATATATAGAATCCTCCTAAAATATTAAATTGCGTCCATTTGGATATTTTCACAAATATATTTCGCTATGTATAATTCAAATTGGAGAAAATCATGGGATAGTCGGTTACAAATTGGATATATTATCTTAATATATAGTGATCGTCTCTCTTATTTTCTCTCTTTACACCAATTGACTCGCCAAAACACAAAAAAAAAAAAAAAAAAAAAAAAAGAGG